>APFE031362661.1:0-45324 GCA_000404065.3 Pinus taeda
TCTGTTCTTAGGCCCCTTCCGGATCGATGTACTCTTTTCTCCATCTTGCTTAGAATATCTTCACACAGAGAACTAACAGCAGCTACAATTCACAAAACAGCTTCGGCTTTGGAGTGCAGGCTCGCTTGCAGTGATCCCTTTAAATGAAAACTCGGGCTTCTTTGCGTTTTTTCAAAAAAAATATCGTCATACAACAGGCATATTAACGCACCATGAATATACATTATGACATAACTATATCTCATAAAATCTCTTAAAATGATTGTCATGTGCGTGATCCTAAACCTGATGGCGGAATGATAACCTATCATGACCTGGAGAGGACATCAACTGACAAAATGGGGACGGACCTAATGACTCATCTCCCTAGATTTGACATTTCAAGAAAATGCGCTGCAAAAACCCCGAATCCCCGATTTCGTAGCGCAGACAATTATGAATTGACAAAACGCGCTACGAAATGGCTGGTAAATGATACACTGCGAAAGGGTGGAAAAATGATTGTGCAACTAAATTGGCCAATCAGATTGCGCTGCGAAACTGTGCAAAATACAAATGATGCAATCAAGACAAGACATGCCTTAAACAATAATGATGGAGGGTATCTAACGGTTTTTAAACAAGGACTCACATCAATACCTTTTGAAATTCTAATTTCAAAGTGACACACATGGAAACCTATTGACTTAAACAATTTTTTTTTTTTATATGAATCTTTGGACATAGGTGGACTGTGGTTTTAAGTGATAACAGAAACATTGGAAGGTCAAGGCTCATAAGAGGTCTTCAAGGTGGGCTCATGTGCTCAAGCAAGATATAGAGATAGCATCAAGAGCATAGGGTGCACTGTCAAAGCATAAAGGGAAGTCATTTGTGGGTTTGGGGTGCGCTCATGCACTCAAGGAAGCTAAGGAGGGTGCAGTGGCACATATTTAAGGGACAAAGGGGTTAGACTTCAAGCCTTCCTAGTGCACGCATGCACTCAATGTGACTAAGGAGTGTGTAGGGTGCATAGTCGAAGCACAAAGGATCAATCATTAATTGGTTCAAGGTGCGCTCATGTGCTCAAGGAGGGTGCAGTTCTTCATGTCAGAGGAGTGCGATCAAGAGGAAAATTTGATTTTCTAGGCATAGTTTTATGAGACAATCAGAACTTCACCTCAAGAAGTGTGCTCTAGCTTAGAACAACTAAGAAAAAGTTCAACAACTAGATAAAATGATTGAAACACTGAGAGGAAGAATATACAAATTCTTATAGATTTTTTCACAATCATGACCAAATTGTGAAGAGTTATGGAATGAGAAAAGTCACAACCTGCGACAGCATATTCACACTTGTACAAGAAATAATTAACTAAAACACTAGCAAACAAGTTGAAAAGAAGTGAAATTCCAACAAGAAAATCAAGGTTGATAGCAAAAAAATCGAAGGCAAGTGAGAGAATCAACATGCAAAGCTTACTTCGAATTAAGAGCTCCTTAATCAAATGACTTGTGCTTTGCCCAAATGAGAATGATTATGTGAAAGAATATTTAAATAGGTTGATTATAAAGAGATTACATTCAAATCAATTCCATGCATGCTTGCCACTTGTCGATGGATGAATGAGTTAGTTAAGTGAGGTGAAGTGGGCTCCTATTTTTTAGGAGTGCGCCCACATGCAAAAAAAGGTGGATGCATGAGGTTGAAGAGGGATAGTTCTTTGTGCCAAAGGAGTGCATTAAACTAGAGGGCACACTAATTGATCCTAATGAAGTGCACTCCACAGGGCGTAGTTTCTCAGCCCAAAGGAGTGCACTTAAGGAGGGCATCGTTCCTCATCATCTTGGAGTGCATTTTTGCCCAAGGAGCGCCTAGTTTCTTCCAAGAGTGCCTCTTCTAACTATTGTGTGAAAGAATATGTGTTTCCTAATTTTTTTTTATGTGACGCATGGTGAAAAAAGTGAACTACTAAATCAACAAAAAATTATGCCTTCCCCTATCCTTGGAGAAGATAACATAAGTGCTTCTAAAGATGAGGCGACAACACGTAGAAAACATTGACTCAAGAGGAAATGAAACTTAGGGAAAACATGTGGATAGTAAACCAAACAACATTATAACACTAGATATCTTGGAATGACAGCTCATGTAGGCTCCAAAATTGAGTTAGAAAACTTTTTTGGAAGGTCATTATTGCATTGACAACATAACTCTATGGAAATAGTCCTCTCTACACATTTAAGACTTCTTTTCCAAGCCTTACAACATATGAAATGAATACCTATCCCATCAAGGACATGCCAAAGTTCCCATCATTACACATTTTACTTCTCTTTACAATTCACAAGTACACTACTTTTCCCATTACCCCTTTTTACATATCTCCAATTGATACAAAATGGAATAACATATCCATTGAACAAAATAAAAGTTATTAGTCAAATATGATATCTTTTACATAGAATAATATTCTGAATATAGACGTACAAAATAGGGAAATTGTATTTGACCTTATCTTTCTTTTCAATTAAATATATTTTATAGTTAATTACCTCATCAATGAATAAATTATACTATTTAATATCGTCTAGGTTCTCATACCATTTACTTCCTATTTAGATGGGAAGCATCTTAATTTTCCTCTAAATTAGGAAGAATTTTAAATAATGTGAATGTCATATGTATAATATCATTGCGATATATGTCATTTCCAAAGTGGGATTGTTTACATAATAAGGGTGTTTTTAGAGACATTTAATTGGTGTGCATTATTGAAAATGACACTATATTGAAAGGAAGAACATTGCAAGGTCCTTGAAATAATTTTTTTTTTTAGCTATTGAAATAGTAAGAGAGTGTCTTCTTGCATAGAGCAAGGTTCCTACTTTAATTATGCTTGTTTTTCTTTTTGTCAAACATGGTGCTCAATGGGAGCATATTCTACTATAAGTTTTACATATTCACTTTGATATCTTTTCATAAGCTCACCTTTGGTACGATTTTATGTATTAGTTATCTATGAAATCTATATTGTTGTTGTGGGGTTCATATTTTACTTTCTCATCTTTTGTATATCCAGCTACATTAATTTCTTGCCCTTGTGTGTATACCTTTCTCTTTTCAAATGTTAACCCACATGAGCTTCATAATGCCTAACCACATATGCTTGCTCCATGAGATATTGAATTAAGTTGTTCAACTGTATCTATTGTTTTTCATATATTCTTATAGTAATATTTTAAGTGGTTGGTTTCTTAAGATAACATTAATTTCTTGCCCTTGTGTGTAGACCTTTCTCTTTTCAAATGTTATCCCACATGAGCTTCATAATGCCTAACCACATATGCTTGCTCCATGAGATATTGAATTATGTTGTTCAACTATATCTATTGTTTTTCATATATTCTTATAGTAATATTTTAAGTGGTTGGTTTCTTAAGATAATATGCTTCTTGTTATTAAGAGGAGAAATGTTGAAGGTATCATTTTGAGTTGTGGTTGGGGAAATGACTAGTGAGGTGGCATACTAAGAAGCCATGCTAATAGATAATTTCAAAAATTAAATATTTGTAAGCACATACATAACCTCTCTCAGTTACTTAGGAATTGCAGTTGTCATAGTCCTTGTGGTCATTGACCATGAAGTGGTTTTACCATAATTGGTATTTTCCCAGATTATTCATATTCTTCTCTACAGAGGAAAAAGTCAGTGAGTCTTTAACTATCTCTTGATTGTGGAAAGCCCATGTATATTACCATTAGTATTGATGTCAATTATTTACCAGAAATTGTATTCAAGGAATTCATATGAGTCATGGAGATACAAGTTGTGAATGATGCTAACATCGGGCAAGGATTTAGCCTCAATGTTGTGCAAATTTTTTGATTGTATCAAAGAATTAGCTTCTAATGAAAGAAAGCTAAATTAAGGAACTATGTTGAAACTACTAATTTACAAAAAAATTATTTCCTTATTTAACACAACCTAATTTTTCTATTAAACAAGTTGAGTTTTGATGTTGGAAAACTTATTATTATTGAAATACTGAATATGGAAATTTGTGGTGCAAAATTCCTCATTTTACAATTGTTTGTGAAATACCAAATACATCACTCTATGATACCCATAACTTATTTATTTATATGTTAATCATTGCAACTCAATCATACTATTCCACTTATCTCCAAGAAAGCTATTGTGATTCTAAACTTATCCATATACTATATTCCATCTATTATATTTTAGGAGATTGACATTATAAACTTTATATTCATATAATACAATTTAAGATATAAGTGTGGTCATATCATATTTAATTAAATTGATAAGCATGTCTATTTTGGAATAATATTTCAATAATTTAGTTTAATTATCAATAATTATTATATGGATGGTAGAGATTTAACCTCCATAGAATATCTATATAAATTATATAGTAACACTTAAGATAAAAAGTTGAGATTTAACTTAAAAATAGTTATAGTCTTTTTTCTTTTCAATTTAATTAAAAAAATATCATGTCCATAATTATCATTCAACTTTTTTATTTATTATTATTAAGAGTGGGACTAAGCAATTTCGTGAACTCAAGGTCTCTCCACTCTATAATAAAAGTAGTGGAACTTTAATCTTCTTGCACGCCCTAAGTATTTAATGGTAGGCTCCTCCAACCCCGCCCGCACCAAGCCCTAGGAAGCGTGGCATTGTAGTTTCACTTAGTAAACATAGATATTAGTTGTGGTACACTCAAATATTTTCAAATATTATTAAATATCATCAAATATTCAGTTATAAATGCATGGTGTACCTCTGGTCAGAATCATTAATTCTCATCTCAAATCAGCAGAACTCTAATTGACCACAATAAACTTAAGTAATTCTCTATCAATAAAATCTGTCCTCCTCTTGGATATAAAAGCTAACACTTGTGGAAAAACACGGGCCTCAGGGTCCATTTAATACGGATTTTTATATTGTTTCTCCTATCAACTCAATCATCATGCTTACGATATTTGTACATCAACGTAGGTGTAGTGGGGTGTTTGAGTGAGTGCATGTTAATTATTTTTATTATTTTATTTTTGGTGTGATATATATTTGTTTATAAAAAAAATGACATTTTAAAATAATATAGTTTATGATAAAGTATATAAAAAATTATTTGGAAATTATTTATGTAAATAAATTTATGTTATCTAACGGTTCAAGACCATATGGTGCTTTCCTTAATTTGGTATCTTGGTTTCATAAAGATAGATATTTCATATCTTTATAACAAGAAATGACTTATCTAAATATGACATTTCTAATTAATTTGCAAAATGAATTTCTAATTAATGTGTAAATTGAAGAGTCTTTGAAGTTTACATAGTATAAAGATTATTAAAATAATTTATTTATAATGTTCATTAATTTAATATATTTATTAAAAATAAAATAAATTAAACTATTTATATTTTTCATCACATTATGATCTTTAAAAATTTTAAAATGAGAATAATTGAAATTATTTAAATAACTCTAAAAAGTGTTTGTTTTTTTTTTATTTACGTTTAATTTCCATCTATATTATTTTTAAAAATTTATTAAGATATTAAATTTGTATCATTAATTTTTTTTAATATTTAAATTCCATCTAATATAATTTTTAAGCTTTTTCTTAATATAAATTTATATCATTAAAATGAATAACTGCAACTTATTAAATAAAAAAAATACAAAAAATATAATAATTTTGTATTAAACATTTACAAAAATAAAATACCAATTAATATTAATATTATATATATATATAATATATAAATATATATATATATAATATATATATATATATATAAATATATATATAAAATACAGTCTAAATATGAAATTAATGCACATAAACTTTAATACGTGGAAAGAGAACTTTGAAATTGCAACACAAACAAAGTTTGGTGTATCTAAAATGTCTAATGATTTTGTCATTGGAATGAAAATATACATTGTAATAGCAATTGAGCTTCAATAGTGGCCTATGGTTAGAACTTTTGTATCTTTATTTTTTCAAGTGTATACATCAACAAATTGTCTAATAATAATTTATCAGTATCAAATTGACTAATCAAAAGAATAAAATAAAAACTTTGGTAGTGAAAAATAGGTGTTATTATTCTTTTAATATAGGAAAATTTGAGTGCCAAAAATGACATGCTTAATGGTGCCACCTAATTAAGCTTGTAAAAATCATCATCACAACCTAGAAATAAAAATACAATGCAATCGATCCATGCAAAATTGATGATATAAGACAACTAATATCATTACGTGGATGTGTTTAAGTGGAAAGTATCATAATAATAATTATCTTTGTCCAACCAAGTGTGCGTCCATAAAAAAGAGTAGACATAATTAATAAGTAAAAGAAAAGGACGTTTAGCCGAATTTCACGAAATTAAATCTGACAAATGTTTTAAAAGGAAATGCGTAACTCTTGATTTAATGGCATCTTTCATATTATTTTATTAATTACTCAATATCTTTAACGTCAACTTTGTAATCTATTATACTATACTTTATGTTTGGTACGATTACTAAGATGCTTAGCATGTAGCCTTCTTCGCTGTAATGATTGTATGCCACATGAATGTACTCTAATCAATTTAGATAATGGACGTCTTTCAAGTTACGTATGCTTTTGCTTTTGGTTGGTGACTTGTTTCAAATGACTGCAATAAAAGCCTATGACATGCACTTGAGGGAATGATCCATGAGTTTTTTTTCAACATTTAAATATAATTACGTGTATATGAGGGTATGTGTCAAAATGATTATCCATATTTTAGGTCACGTGTGATAATGATGTGCCTAGTTATAGCGGTGTCTGCAATAATGCCATATTGATGTGAAATGTTATATAAAATAGTAGGAAGCAAGGAATTACTGTAAATTCAAAGAAAATTTAAAAACATTATCATGAAAAAAATTGCAAATATTGTTTTACTATTTTAAGTTTGAGAGGTTTTGGTTTTTTATTTGTATGTGGCAAAATAATTTTTGGTTATTTAAAATGTATTTTTGAATGTATAAATAGATTTATGATTTTAAAATATTCATAACATATTCAAATTATTCAAATTTTGCAATTTTAACAAAAATATCTACCAAGTTTCAAATAAATTTAATCTGAATATATAACAAAAAAAAACTATTAAAATCAGAACAATTAAACTATGGTTATAATGTCATGTGAAACCTTTGTGAGCTACGGTTAGCCAATGTGGAATCATTAGACTCACGAGTCATTATAGGGAGCAGTTGATCTCACTCTAGACAATTCATTACACCTTCAACGTAATTATCCCATTTCACAAAGATTGGTCTACTTTGATGCACTGAACCTTTGGGTGATTTGACATTAGGTCCCACAACACCAAATATATCAGCGGGTCCCACTCGAATTTGATTATGTTTCAAGTGCGGTTGTTGGCCCACTTGCTAGTAATGAATCCAAGAGGCCTCCCAACTTGCGACCGAGTGCCTATCAAATGGAGTATTCTAGCCAGGCGGAGGAATTTCCCGAATTTGTCTGCTGGCCGGGAAAATTTCTAACTCCAGCCACTGATAATTCCTTTGCCCCCCAAGGTCAATCCATCCGTAATTCAGACAGATTTAGATTCAGAAGTGATCCCCTATCACATCTGCCAGCCGATTCACCCCATCTGTCGGCTCACCAAGTTAATGCACCCCCATTCAAATAGGGGGGAAGCATGAAACCACGCGCATTCGACCATTCCACCATTCGACCTCGTTAGCAACCTCCCTGCGTTCCAATTTGCAAAGTGAGCCCTGCTGCTCTAGAACATTGATATGTTGTAGAAACATGAAGGTGATGGGAAAATTTGAAAGTGAAATTTTATGCCTTTTAGGCAATGGATCACTTTGCAAAAGCACATAAAATAATGATTTTAAAATACAATTAAAAGCATAAAAACATAGACAAATATATCATATCAGAAACATAAGACAACAAAATGATAAAGGAGTTCACCCCTCTCCTAGGTTACATCTCCTATTCCACCTTCGAATGTTGGGTCTCATTCATTAAGTGCATAAATTTGTTTTTACATGGATTTACAATGCTGATAATGTAAAAAGTACATCTTCAATGGCTCTAGAATAGTAAAAAACCCCAAGCTGGGCTCTTTGTTGGGCTCAAATTGGCCAAAAACTAAAGAAGTTATGCTCTAGAGAACTTTTCCTGCTAACTGCTCTACAAACTACACTCTCATGTTAATTGCTCTACGAATTGCACTTTTTCAGAACTGCTAAGTGACATTTTCACCCTGCGCTGATGAGATTCACGTTGTTTCGGGTGCAATTTGTTGAACGGTTTAAATGCCCTCTGACCCCTTAACTCCAAAAATCATGGTGATATGGGCCACATAGGGCTGAGGGTTGGGCCTTAACGCCCACCATCGCCAGTTAAGTGCTTTTTTCTCCACGCACGTGGTCTTATGGGTGTCACATGTCCAAGAGCTAGGCTAACTGTCTGCCCTCCTCGTCGGGCACCTTAATCATCAACGCATGGTCATATAAAGGTCCAAAGGACCTCGGGCTGGACTCCCAAATCTCCACACCCGTCCTTAACACCTTTCTTTCGCGTTGTCAGTCCTATCAACTCCACAGAACCAGGGGTCGGGCTTAACCTTAGCGTCAACATTTAACACCTTCTAATGTAGTCATGTGGTCAACATATGACTCTGTGGCTAGACCCCTCACCTTAGCACCTGTTGCCATGCTCCGTCCTGCCCGCCTCTAGTTACATGACATATTTTTAAGTCGTGGGCTTAGGCTCAGCCCCAAGCCCTTGGTCGCTCAACTCGCGTTTTCATGGGTAGTGTAGTGACTAAGTGCCAAGTGCTTAGCCCTGACCCCTTTCCATAACATAATTCCGCTGAAAGTTTAAATACAACTTCGTTGCAATGAATACTAAGTAACACAGTTGGTGCTGCAATAGAGATTTGTATTGCTTGTTCATAGGTCCCACATTCGAACCCTGTGGAGGCCAGTTTAGCCCTAAACCAAATTTTGCACCACCTAGGGTGCCACGTGGCACCTAATCATTGGGCCATGAAAATCCACCGTAACCAATAATATCCTACCAATTTGGATGAATCAGGTGAGGTCACTTGATAGCCTATCATTGGCATGCGAGGTACATTCAACTTGCCTAGTCACCCTGTCCAATCAACATACAAACTGCCGAGTCAGCAGTCCTGCATCCAACTTGTAAAAGTTTTACTTGTTTGGGAAAATGATTAGAACGTGATATCGAGAGCATATGATATTGGTTTTGAGTGATTCAAGTTGCATTGAATTCAGTTCAGAGAGATCTACAGTTTGGAACTGGTTTCGATCACTTTTAAATGATTTGAATTTTGAGCACTTTACTGATACCCTAGATCACTCCTCCCAATTGGAGGTTTTTGGACCTCCAAAATACTATTTTTAGTCAACAAACAGATAAGGGTACAATTCCCTCACCCTTCCCATCTCAATCCATTTGGATTTGATTGGATTTGTACCTTTGAGCCCCATACAAAGGTGCTTCTCGGTCCTTCTTCTTGAAGTTCTTGTTTTTCTGTCAAGGATAGGATCTTATTGCAATTCTTCAAGATATTCTGGAGGGAAAAATTCTAATTGAAAGAATATGAACGTTCTCTCCTTGATATTCAATCAAAGGAGGCTCACCCAATTTCAAGTTCTCTTCACATTGAAGCTTTTCTTTGCTGATGCAAAGCCTTAATTCATCTCCAACCTGAAAATTGTGGTCAACACGATGCTTATCATGTCTAGCCTTGTACTTCACTTGACTGTTCACCAAATGTGATCTCCATTGCCATCCACCATCCTTCTTCAAAGCCAAACCATTAGGAGACCCACAAGAAGATATACTATAAATAATGTCTCCTTTGTCAAGTAGCTCTTACATCTGCTTCTTGATCCTTGCATTCTTTAACACTGACATCTTATTCATACCAATGTTCAAAAGTGATGCATCTTGCTGCAATTGAACTCCATGTTGTTTTCCTCTTTTAGGAGGTAACATGTTAGATTCCTAAAACATCTTATCACATGTGTTAACAACTTCAACTAAATCGTGTTTGAGTTTTACATCACGTCCTTGGAAAGCTTCAAATTCCTCAACATCTTTATGTTAAATCATTAACAATGCAAAATTATGACTAGCATTTAGAAACCTCTTCATTTGTCCAACATTCACAAGAGAAAAATTCAACTTCTTGTGATGTGCTATAACAATATACTCAATCCCATTTCTAAATAAATGATACTTGTTCTCATGGAAATGAAAGATGTATTGCCTATCATATTAGTATGTGCTTCCAAAAATAATCTCGTATATGTCAATTGGTACTCCATCAAGTTCTACCTCATTAATAAAATTTGCAGTGATGGCGAATTTAAGTATGCATTTTCTTGTCACTTGCTATTTGGCATTGTCACATACCCAACCCAAATGATAAGGTTTAGGATGAAGAATGGTTTCCAAATTTAGTTTCTTGAGAATGCCTTCTGAAATAAGGTGTGCTTGTGATCCACTATCAAACAAACTATCTACTTTGTTTTGTTTTGTGATGACTCTAATATGGAAAATCTCTATTCTTTCTCTTTCATTTTGAGTTTCAATGGGTTTGCTAGAAGAACAAGTACTTTCAATAGAATCACTACTTTTCAATCCCATGGCTATGATTTTTGTTTCATCTCCAGAATTAGATCCTATATCTTGTTGAGTTGTTGCAGTAGTCTTTTCTTTCTCCTTGTTATAAAATTTTTGGGTCTCATCTTAGGATAAAGTTTCCAACATTGGTCTTCATCGCGACCTTCTTTGGAACACTGTTTACATCTGAGGTTTTCTCCCTCTTTCTTCACTAAAGCATTATTTTTGTCCTTTCCTTTGAACTTCCTCTTTCCTTTGTCTCTAGACTTAAATGACTTCTCACTAGTTTCTTCAGAAGCATTCTTCCCTCTTACTTCTAAATGAGTTGCTTGTACACAAACTTCATCTAGATTTTTAGGGTTAAACATGAGAATTATGTGTCTCAAATAACTATGTAAAATTCCAATGTATTTCAGTAGAGTATCTTGAGAGGATAAATCTATACCCAAAACCAAAGCTCTTTTCCTAAATTCTTGAGTACAGATTTGCATAGTTTGGCCCTTAGCTTGTCAAAAGTTTTGCCAATCCATTATAGCTTCTTTCATGTATGCTAATGGATAAAATTATCTTCTTATTACAACAAAAAAATCATTCCAAGAGGATAAAACATTACCACTTTTCTTCATGTCCTCTTGATTTTTGACCTCCCACCAAATGAGTGCTACACTTTCCAACCTAAGAGAAGCAAGGTGAATTTTGGTTGCATCATCCTTGATTCTTTGTATCCTACAATACACTTCAATATGAAAAACCCAATTATCTAATTTCTCAGTGTTTACCTCTCCATTGTACATAGGAAATTCAAATTTTATGTCAAGCTTTAACAAAGGATTTTTATGATGCCCCTTTGGAAAATTTGGAGGTGTTTGTAAAGGGCTATAAGTAGAAGAAGACGAGGATGGGCATGGAGATGAAGGCATTGACTTGTGACCATTCCCTCAATTCCCTTTTGGAGGTTTGTCTCCATTTCCTTTTGGAGGTTTTGAGCTTTCTCCTTGAAACCTTGAGTTCCTCTCCTCATAAAGAACTTTCGCCATTTCAGACATTTCAAAGAAAGCTTTTCTGAAAGTTCCTTTAGCTTCAAACATCCCTTCATGTCCTTCTTCATGTGCCATGATTGGTGAAGCTTGAGATATATGTGTTCTCCTTGAAACAATTTGAGACCTTGGCTCCACAACCTATCCTTCTCCTCTTTTGAGATTCAACCTTGTAAGCATAAGAAAACACTTGCAAAAAAAATCAAACCTTCAAAGTAAACTTGAGCTCTAATACCAAAAATAATCTGTTATACAAACATGAAGGTGATGGGAAAATTCACAAGTAAAATTTTATGTCTTTTAGGAATTGGATCAATTTGCAAAAGCACATAAAATAATGATTTTAAAACTCAGTTAAAAATATAAAAGCAAAGACAAATATACCATATCAGAAACAGAAGACAAAACAATGATAAAGGATTTTACCCCTCTCCTAGGCTACATCTCCTGGTCCTGTTAGGGCCTTGATCTACCTCAGGCTGAAGGAAGGCAGGTCTAGGGTAACATCAAACCATGTTTAACCTGGTAGCTAGCCCTACCAGGTCAGGAGAGGGTTCTTTCCTTGTCAATCTCAATTAGGATATTGGTAATTAGGGCTTGAGATGACTGAAGTTAATGTAGATTTTAGGCTAGGTATAGTATCTCATTGTTATTGGTTTGATTTTTAGGTTTTGGTTGCTGGATCAATTGGAGAAGGTAGATTGGGTCCAGGAAATCAACTCAGGGATACAGTCATGTTCTGTGGGGCGAGGTAGAAAATGGTTTATGTACTAGAAATGGATTAAGATGGTATATTAAGATAGTTGAGGAGTTGAGGAGGGCATAAAGAAACTCAGAATCCTCTTCAAATAGTTGAAAACATTGAAAACCAAATGCATTCCCAAGACAAAGCACGACAGTGTATTTTTTCCATTCACCATGATTCATTTAGTTTTAGAAGAGAAAGATGGATTTGGATATATATATAAAACATAAGAAAAACTTATTACAATAAAGAAACAATACATAAACTCACTGTCACAAGAATCCTGCAAAAGTAGTTGTGAAACCTAGTTTTATTCCTTACCAAACTACCGATACAAATGTTCAATGAGTGCCACCACTTCTACCAAAGTCCAACCTTTAAAAATGACTAAGAAATTACATAATATAGGCAAGAAACCACTCATGCTAGCTATCAGGGCCTAATCCATGAGAAAATGGGTGGTTACAACCATATCGAAACTAGGAACACAAAAGTAGGCAGTGGAACAACTTGCCTCTAAAACTTAGGGAACCAATTCATTAAAGCTCAAAACCACTTGGAACTTGATGTATCTACCCTATGAGGTGATTTTCATCTATACTTACATAAAATACATCCTTTACCATGCATACATTTACCTAAAGAAGAAGAAAAGTCAACCACTGAAGAAACTAGGCGAAATTTTGAGTTTTAGGTAAAATTGACAAAATATGCCTGATGCACAGTGCCCTGAGCCTGATGTGCAATGCCGCTTCAAGGCTACCTTTGGAGGCCTTCCACTCATCCAAATCAGGCCCACGATAGCTTGTGGGATCGCTCTGCCTATCTAGTTTCTGTAACATCTTGAAGTTTATGATTTGGAGTTGATTTGAACCTCCAAACTTTGATTCTTCCAAGACTGCTTCATGTGGGTCCAAAAAGTGGTAGAGAGGGCATTGTTTGGGTGTTTTTTGCCCTTTTGGTGGTCCAGATCTTCTCCAAAATTGATGAAACTTTTTGGGTTTGCTTATTTTTTGATTTGGAATCCAAATATATAAGCCATTTGTCAAGAGGATACACCAATTCAATGCACAACACTGGTGGTGTTGCGCATCCACTAGTATTTCCTATTTTTCCAATTTCCAAAAATCAAAATTTACAAATTTTTCCAAAATCTACTCAGTTTTGGCTCAAATGTACTTCATTGGTTACTTTGTTGGGCAAGTGTAACATAAGCCAAGATCTCAAGTTTGTCACCCCTCTTTTTGCTTCTTAAGGCCCTCCTTAATCTTGCCTTAAGGTGCATAATTCTCATGTTACCTATCCTATTCTTGGTCATGTAATGGTAGGCCATATGCCTCAGCATCTTTTTGTCTATGTTGGCTTTCTTTAGAAGACCCTGAAGGTGGATATTTACCCCCTCAAGCCATATTTCTCTCTCATTAACCACTTCTTGTTCTACTGGAGTCAAGGGAATCAGATGATTCTATACCATTTCACAAAAATCAAAACATGGCTGATGTCTGAAGCATGAGGTGGCTAATGGGCAAGCAAGCAATTCACTCATACTGATGAGTTCATCCTTGATGAAGTTTCCACCTTTGTGAGCCTTCCTTTGCCGCAAATTTCTTTCTCTTGAGCTATCACTAAGTGTGTCCTCTTCAAAATCTGATTCACTACCTCTTTCCATGTTGGTCTATATGAGATAATGTGGTGATGATATGGTGAATAATGGATAATAGGTTAGGGAAAGATGAGTATGAAAAGATTTATAAAAGGAAAATAGTGATGGAGTGAAATAAGAGGGTAAGTGGGGTTTATAAGGGAGCTAGGGTTTGATGTGAGGGAGTTTAGGGTTTGATAAAGGGGTTAATTTTAATAGGGAAATGTGGGAAGGGAATATGAGTGAAGTGAGATAGGATTAAAGTGTAGGTTTAGGGCAAGTGAAAATGGGAACTTTGATACAAGGAAGAATATTTTGCAGTGGTGACAAATAAGATAGGAAAACGCACTAGGGTTTTGAGTCTTAGGAGATAAAAATATAGTTGAAGCATAAAAACCCTACCTAGGCTCCAAAGTGAGTGTACTTACTTGTTAAGAAGGTAAATGAAGCATCTAGGAGGATTTAAGATGAATTTATTTGGTTTTGAAGCCTCACTGGTCAATGCACAGCGCCTGCCTGATGCATAGCACCAGTGTATTTTTACAAAGGAAAAAGCTGCCTGATGCGCAACGCCAACCCTATGATGCGCAACGCCTCCCTGATGCGCAACGCCCTTTTACAGACTATCATTGAAGGCCTTCCCAGTGTCCAAATTGGGTTTGTGATAGATCGTTGGAAAGCTTGTCGAGTCTACTTTTTGGAACCTCTTTAATTTTTTAATTTGGAGTTAATTTTCCCTATCCAAAGTCAAATCTCCCAAGACTGGTCAATAATTTGTAGAAGGCTACTACCTGAATGTAGAGTGCTGTTGTAGTCAACTTTTGAAGGTATTACTCAACTCTAAATTGAGCTCATGATAGCTCATTGGAAAGATATTTGTGTGAAATTAGCAGCTATCTCATCAAGAAAGTCATTTGGACATTCTAGCCAGGAGAAAAATTGATTTTACCAAGGTCGCTCTAGAGGTGTAGCAACTCTCCTGAGGCAACGATACTTTTGACATTTCTCCCAAACCATGAAACCTGTGTAAAAAATGAAAGAGAGTTTTCTTCTTGGGGCAAGGATGGACAAACGCCTCTCTCAATGTTTTCAAATTCATCTTCTCTTTCTCAGAAACATCATTTGAATAAAACCTATCCCCATGTGTGGAATAGGGGATTTGTGGAAATGAAGGGAAATGAAGGGGATAAGGGGCTTCTAAATTATTTAGAAAATTTTAGCAAGTAGGAAGGGATGTTAGGAATTATGGAAAGTGGAATTTCAAATATTGAGTGAGGGGAAGGGGTCCAAAAGGGAAAAACACAGGCCTAGCCTAGAAAATTGTCAAATTGTAGCAATAAACTAGGGTTTGTGGGAAAATGATGAATTTGAGGGATATGAGTGATGGAAAGCATTTAAGAAGGTATATTAAGGATAGGGGAAGGTGTATGAGCATCAGGATACAAGTTTTGTTGATGATTTTACCATCCAAGAAAATTTACCTTCAAAACCCTAGGAGAGGGAAATGGGCCTTACCCAAGTACAACTGAAGCATGAACAAGGTGTAAAATGACCCATTGGAACCTGAAATGATGATAACTCTTTGAATGATGGTACACTCAGCCAAATGGTGAGACACTTGGAAAAATTTGGGAAACAAATCCTAGACCTAAGACCACTTTGTAAGAGCATGTTTGATCACTGGAGGAAGGCTGCAAAGGCTGACACTAACATTGGCTCCAATGGGGATGGTAGCTCCTTGAAGGTGCCAAGAACCATAGATTTCTAGAAACGGTAGACTAGTGCCTCTTCCATTGGGCATGGAGTAAAAAACTGAAGCTGAAATTACATAACTGAATACTGAGGACTCAAAGACACAAACTAACTTGAAACTGACTGAATACTAAAACATAACTGACAAACTGAAAAAGACGCTCGAAGTGGAGCTTATTCAATAAAACCTAGTCTAACTGTTCCAGTCATCACCTGATCAAATGAAGTGAAACAAACAATGCAACCAAGTAAGCATTCTGGCTGCTGTTTGCATTCTCCACAAGTGCTTGCTTATGAACAACAAGAGAAAACTACTGAAATGAAACTCCCATAAAAACTTGTAAACAAATCCAAATTTTCCCAAATTGAATAATATGGATTCTCTATCTGACTCCAAAAATACTGCATAAGGATATTGAAATTCATGTGCACTGGGGCTTAGATCATCCAACTGATTACTTTTCTTCTCATCATACCATGAATGCAAACTTTCATCTAAGATTTGTGACGAGACTCCTACTGATAATGACAAAGAAATTGGTTGCCGGATCAAATTTGTATCAATACTTGTTTCAAGCTCACAGTTAGCTAATGGAGAAAAGCTTTGACTACAGACATCATCCAACACATCAGCTATTGGATCATGAAAATCTTGAAAAGGCTATTTTAACCCATTTTCTATTGGTTCTAACGAGATTGCATGATTTTCTACAAGCTGCTCATCTTTTATTGAAGATGTACTATGCGAATTTCCCTTCAAAAACTGAAATGATTCAAAACAAAATGGTACGGAATCATCTTGCATCATTTTATCATATGTTCCAGCTTCCAAGTCTTCTTCTGCAACCTAACATTCAATGACGTTTGGGGGCTACAAATCTGGATATGAAAAGGCTTGAACAAGGATTTCATTGCCCTCAAGATGGTCAAGGTCAAAACTTATCGACAGTTGATTTATGATTGCATGAAAGTTGTCTCTGATGATTTGGAATGAAGCAAAACAAAAATGCAAAGATACTTCACTTACTTCAAAATTTGTTGCACTTTCCACCTCACTTCCATAGTTGATATGCATTGGCTGATCACTATATTCGAGTTGCTTAAAGTGGAGTTCCTCCTTCCACAAACCAGCTGCTGATTTATCTGCAAAACTAGCTTCTATTTGGAGGACATATTCATCATCATACTGATCAAACTGAGGCAAATCATTAGTAGAAAACACATCATCAAGAACACATGTCATATCGATAGATCTCTCTTCTCCAAGATGAACTATAAAACAATCATTATCAGGTCTATGGAAACTGGGATAATAAAGAAAATGTTTTGGATGCACAACTTGTTCCTCTTCAATCAACGAGCCATGGTCTTGAACATTATACTCATTCCTTTTGGTGATTGTTTGCATCATCTCTTCCACGACACTTACCAAAATGTCGAGCTTTACCTCTAAAGATGTCAATTCCTCTGGATCTATGTTCTTCCTCTCTTCTTCCTTCAACTTTTCCCTTCTGATCAGCAAATTAGACTCTACATCTACGACACTGTTTTGCATCTCTTCAAGTGTTGCAAGGTTCCTTTCTCTCAACTGAAACTCCATTTCCGGATCAAAGTCATCTGGGTAGTGCAAGAGAGAAGATTCAGGAGGAGGTCTTATAGTAACAGGCATCGAACAATAAACTTGGTTAAACCTGGAAGAAAATTGTTGTACTGTCTCCCCTGGCTATCTTTTCAACTGGTTATACTCTTCTATAATCAAGAAAGGGTTTTGTTTGACCATCAACCTGTCGAGGAAAACTTTGACGAACTGTTGGAAATCTAAGATGCTCGCAACTTTGCCTTGCAAATAAAGAGCAAAAATCCTAATACTAACATCCTCTTCATCAACTTCAAAAGGGTCAAGAGAAGACTCAAAATTTAGAACATGTCTCTCAGCAGTGATGTTTTCACATTCACCATCAAATCTTGGTAGATATAGGTAATGATTTTTAGGGAAAGCATGGGATATAGGAGGTAAAATCAGAGGCTTGTATCTATCTAGAATTTTACAAGGTATAGGAATATGTACATAAGGTGTAGAATCAGTCTTTGTCTCTTGAGGCTCGTCATTTTGAAGACGATCATCACAAAATTTAGAAGAAGGGTCTTAATCAAGATCAAAGCCATGCGCATATTTTGTATCCACAATCTTCAAGGGGAAAGAATCAAATGCAGATTGAGGATCTTTCCTCAAATAAAATATACTTTGTAAAGCCTTTTTGACATTCTCGGGAAAAGAGAAGAAGTAGTTTATAATAAAGAACATAATGTCCTGGATGAAATTCCAACTTGAATACTTGATCTTTCGATATTGTCCCTTCATGTTTCTGCTGGTCGGGTTCATCCTCTAGTGGAGTCCTTAGATCGGATCTCGAAACTGATTTGGAGTCGCCAGGTGAATGATTTCAGCCTTCCTATGTCTGATCGTTGTCCACCATCAACAATGAGATCTGAACTTGATACATTTTGTTGAGGAACATAAAACTACGTTTCCCAATATGGTCGCCACTGTGTTAGGGCCTGGGTCTACCTCAGGCTTAAGGAAGGCAGGTCTAGGGTAACATCAAACAACGTTTAACCTGGTAGCTAGGCCTACCAGGTCGGGAGAGGGCTCTCTCCTTGTCAATCTCAAATAGGATATTGGAAATTAGGGCTTGAGATGACTGAATTTTATGTAGATTTTAGGCTAGGTATAGTAGCTCAGGGTTTCTGGTTTGATTTTTAGGTTTTGGTTGCTGGATCAATTGGAGAAGGAAGATTGGGTTCAGGAAATCAACTCAGGGATACAGTCATGTTCTGTGGAGTGAGGTAGACAAGGGTTTATGTACTAGAAATGGATTAAGATGGTAGATTAAGACAACTGAGGATTTGAGGAGCGCATAAAGAAACTATGAATCCTCTTCAAATAGTTGAAAGCATTGCAAATCAAATGCATTCCCATGACAAAGCACAACAGTGCATTTTTTCCATTGACCTTGATTTATTTCGTTTAGAAGAGAAAGATGGAATTGGATATATATAAAACATAAGAAAAACTCATTACAATGAAGAAACAATACATAAAATCACTATCACAAGAATTCCACAAAAGTAGCTGTGAAACCTGGTTTTATTCCTTGCCAAACTGCTGATACAAATGTTCAATGAGTGCCACCACTTCTACCAAAGTCGAACCTTTACAAATGATTAAGAAATTACATAATATAGTCAAGGAAACCACTCATGCTAGCTATCAGGTTCGAATCCATGAGAAAAGGGGTGGTTTGAACCATATCTAAACTAGGAACACAAAAGTAGGCAGTGGAACAACTTGCCTCTAAAACTTAAGGAACCTATTCATTACAGCTCAAAACCACTTGGAACTTGATGAATCTACCCTATGAGGTGATTTTCATCTATAATTACATCAAATACATCCTTTACCATGCATACATTTACATATATAAGAAGAAAAGTCAACCACTGAAGAAACTGGGTGAAATTTTGAGTTTTAGGCAAAATTGACAAAATCTGCCTCATGCGCAGTGCCTTGAGCCTCATGCCCAACACCGCTTCAAGGCTGCCTTTAGAGGCCTTCCACTCATCCAAATCAGGTGCAAGATACCTTGTTGGAAAGATGTATCTGTCTAGTGTTTGTAACATCTTGAATTTTATGATTTGGAGTTGATTTGACCCTCCAAAATTTGATTCTCCCAAGACTGCTTCCTGTGGGTCCAAAAAGTGGTAGAGAGGGCATTTTTTGAGGTTTTTTTGCCCTTTTGGTGGCCCAAACCTTCTCCAAAATTGATGAAACTTTCTGGGTTTGTTTATATTTTGATGCCGAATCCAAATATATAATCCATTTGTCAAGAGGATGCACCAAGTCAATGCATAGCGCCATCGGCGCTGCGCATCCACCAGGAGTTCCTGTTTTTCCAATTTCCAAAAATCAAAATTTACAAACTTTTTCCAAAATCTGCCCAGTTTTTGCTCAAATGTACTTCATTGGTTACTTTGTTGGGCAAGTGTAACATCAGCTAAGATCTCAAGTTTGTCACCCCTCTTTCTGCTTCTTAAGGCCCTCCTTAATCTTGCCTTAAGGTGCTTAGTTCTCATGTTACGTATCCTATTCTAGGTCAAGTAATGGTAGGCCATATGCCTAAGCATATTTTTGTCTCTATTGGTTTTCTTTCGAAGACCCTCAAGGTGGATATTTACCCTGGCGCTGCGCATGCACCAAGAGTTCCTATTTTTCCAATTTCCAAAAATCAAAATTTACAAACTTTTTCCAAAATCTGCCCAGTTTTGGCTCAAATGTACTTCATTGGTTACTTTGTTGGGAAAGTGTAACATCAGCTAAGATCTCAAGTTTGTCACCCCTCTTTTTGCTTCTTAAGGCCCTCCTTAATCTTTCCTTAAGGTGCTTAGTTCTCATGTTACATATCCTATTCTGGGTCAAGTAATGGTAGGCCATATGCCTAAGCATCTTTTTGTCTCTATTGGCTTTCTTTTGAAGACCCTCAAGGTGGATATTTACCCTCTCAAGCCATATTTATCTCTCATTAACCACTTCTTATTCAACTGGAGTCAAGGGAACCAGATGCTTCTCCACCATTTCACAAAAATCAAAACATGACTGATGTCTGAAGCGTGAGGTGGCTAATGGGCAAGCAAGCAGTTCACTCATACTGATGGGTTCCTCCCTGATGATTTTTCCACCTTTGTGAGGATTCCTTTGCTGCAAATTTCTTTCTCTTGAGCTATCACTAAGCGTGTCCTCTTCAAAATCTGATTCACTGCCTCTTTCCATGCTTGTCTCTATGAGATAATGTGGTGATGATATGGCGAATAATGGATAATAGGTTAGGGAAAGATGAGTATGAAGAGATTTATAAAAGGGAAATAGTGATGGTTGAAATAAGAGGGTAAGTGGGGTTTATAAGGGAGTTAGGGTTTGATGTGAGGGAGTTTAGGGTTTGATAAAGGGGTTAATTTTAATAGGGAAATGGGGGAAGGGAAAATGAGTGAAGTGAGATAGGATTAAAGGGTAGGTTTAGGGCAAGTGAAAATGGGAACATTAACACAAGGAAGAAGATTTACAGTGGCGAAAAATAGGATAGGAAAACACACTAGGGTTTTGAGTCTTAGGAGATAAAAAAATAATTATGGCATAGAAACCCTACTAGGCTCCAAAGTGAGTGTACTTACTGTTAAGAAGGCAAATGAAGCATTTCGGAGGATTTGAGATGAATTTGTTTGGTTTTGAAGCCTCACTGGTAAATGCATAGTGCCTGCCTGATGCACAGCGCCAGTGTATTTTTACATAGGAAAAAGCTACCTAATGCATAGTGCCAACCCTATGATGCACAACGCCTTTTTGCAGAATATTGTTGAAGGCCTTCTCAGTGTCGAAATGATCAGGAGCTCAGGACCAAGTTTCGTAAAATGGTCCAAAATGAAAGTGCTCAGAACTGGTTTGAACCTGAACGACTGGATAGAGCTCGTCTTCCTGATTCCGACGCCGTGAACCTTTCGAAAAACGGTCTCTGTATGAGGAAGTGAAGGTCATTCCTGAAGGATTTCAGTGTTCTGAATCCATTTCTACAGTTTTTTTTTGCCTTTGGAGGCATTATTCTCACTGTTTAGCTCCAGGGAAGCTTTCAGGGCCACTAGGGCCATTTTAGTGATTGAGCTGTGCTGGGCCAGGTTCATCTGTTTGAGGTGAAACAAAAGCCTATTTCTGCTGTAAGGAACCTTCTGAATCCAATGAAGGTGTTTTTAGAAGCATTTGGAGACTTCTAAAGGCCAAGATGATGAAGAGAAGTTTTAGGCAACCCAGAGCCATCCATGGGAGAAGGCCTAGATTGGGGATGCTGTGCTCATTTTTAGCAAATGAACAGTCATTTGTTTATGTCAGACATGTGCTGGAGATAGTAGTAGAGGTTTTAGAGACATTTGAAGCATTCTGAAGGAGTTTGTGCCATTAAGAAGCTCAGGGAAGTTAGATCACCTACTGAAGGAATCAAGTCCAAGGGAGCCTAGATCTGCCTGCACAAAGTGGACAACCATGACAGGGATGTATATGGTTTTTCTAAACCCATAGGTTCAGTCAGTAAACTTTTGGAGTTGAGTGTGGAACTTTTAAAAGAATTGAAGCCATAATCCCAAAGAGCCAAGTCTAGTTGACTAGAGCTCATAGGGGACGTAGCCCACGAGATTGGGGTGAACTCCTTATTAAATTTGTTGTTATGTGAGATGTTTATTTGCTTCCTTATATGTCTGATATATATGGTTAATATCAGCTGAAAAAAATCAAGTTAAAACACATAAACAGAAGAAAATACATACACCTCTTAAACATGTATGTTTACTGAATTAAATACCTTGCTAAGCATTTACAAGTAGTTTCAAATTCAGATCAAGATGGTATCAGAGAAGGTTGTTGCTTTTTTGTATCAAAAGCAGTCAAATAAATCTATAGACAGAGCCTGAAAAGAGCCAGGAAGCCTTCGAAATGCTCTTGTTATACAATTGCAAAGTATATAAATTCTCTTTTCAGTCAATCTCTGGTGTAATTGTCTTTTGATTGTTTTTGTGCAAGGATAATTTGACTGTCTTGCAAGTTTTGATCACAATAGCTTGTTCATTGTCATTATCATGACAACTTCATCAATTGAAATTTCCTCCTTCACAAGATTCTTTGATGAAGGCTTGAAGCAAGAATTTTTCATCATGATGAATATGGTGAGAGAAATGTATGAGGATGAAAGGCAGAGCTCTAGACTTCAAGAGCAGTTGAATTCCATGAGGGAAGAGAAGGAGTTGCTTTCTGACCAATTGGAGGAAATGGAAAACCAACTTCATATTGCAAACATGAATTTGGAAATGACGCATGAGTTGGAGACACAACTCCTTGTTGCCAAAGAAACCTTAGCAAAGTATCAGCTTGAAGAAGAGGTAAAAAATTCTAGTTTGTCTTCAAATTCTTATAAGAATATTTATGTTGGTTCTTTTGAGAAACATACCAGAGGCATAGGGTCCAAGTTGATGTCCAAAATGGGATATGAAGGAAAAGGATTGGGAAAACATGCACAGGGTATAGTTAAGCCAATAATGGTTGAGGTAAGGCCTAAGAATTTGGGTCTTGGCTATGGACAATCTTATGGAGAAAGTTCCAAAGTAGCCATGAAGGCAATTGAAACAGTTCCTAGAAGGAGTTTCATTTCAGGTTCTCTATCTCAAGGTTGTAAAGGTTGTATCCTTGAGGAATGCAATAGTTTGAAACATGCTTTGCAGGAAGAAGGTGTGCATAAGCATGCACTTGAACAAGAAAGTGGTGAAAGCTCTAAACCCACTGAAGGGATTGATAGTGTTCCAAAGGGAGCTTCTTCTTCTTTCGATTCACCTCATTATGAAGGTAATGAAGGTGAAAGAGAAAGGTATAAATCTGATTTCCATCACACTTCGTTCGATCATGTAAAGCATGGAAAATTTCCACACAAGCATTGGAAAAGAATTGCATGTTCTTTTTGTGGTTTGGTTAACAATAGTGTTTCTATATGTTGGAAAAGCATGGAAACATACAAGAAAATTTTGAAGGAAAGGAGACAAGAAGCCAAAGTTCCATTGAACAATGCAAGTGATGTTGTCAAGAAGATGAACATGTGTTGCACTTATTGCCATAAGCATGGACATACCACTGAAAGGTGTTGGACTCTGAATCCAACAATGCTTCCATGAAAGTTGAAGAAATTGGAGAAAGAGTATGGAAAGAATAGGAAGGAAGTTTCCATCATTGATATGTGTCAAGATGATACACATGTTGATATCGATGTGCAGTTAAAGAAAGCAACTTTGAAATGGATTGGTAAGAAATGGTTAGAATTCTTATGCAATTAAAGTTGCATGTCTTTTGATTGAATGCATTTCTTTTCTAAGGGAATGCAAGTGTAGGATGGAAAAGTTGAGTATGATACTCACTAATTTTGCAGCAATGTTTTTCTTTTCAGCTCTTATCACCCATATGTGTTTTTATTGGGTTGATGTACTTGTTGGTATTTGCAAAAGAAGAGTTGAAGTTACACCTGTACATAGATGTTGTAGGTGTATTTGTCGAACTGTATATAGTTCATTGTACATGATACATGCATAGGTGTTTGTAAATGTATCTTGTTGTTGGTCGACTTGTGTCAATTGTGCCACTTATGTTGTCGACTTGTGTCGATTGTGGTGCACATGTTTTGTCGACTTGTGTCGGTTGTGTACACATTTGCTATGTTGATGGTTGAGTCCATTGTTCAGCGTATTTCAAGACAACTTGTTTCTGATGATTCTCTTGTTGCACAAGGTACCTTTGGTGTCATTTGGTGCAGGGAAGGAAATTGGTGCAAAGCAGTGCACAATCCCATGAGCTGGAAAAGCATGCATGCAAAGAGGGCTCAAATTTTAGCATGGGTCTCTACTTCGTTTGAGAAGTTTTTGCAGCAAGTATCCCAAGAGTTTGGGATGAGCATTTGCAGTACATTCAACATGCTACAATTGGTAAAAGCTTACTCATTTGGGAGGCAACTCTTCTTCTGGAGCGAAGGTGCCATGGATGGGCATCGTGACAGTTAGCAAGCCCACATGTTCAGAGGAATATTTCAACTCATATATCATCAAGTATCATTACTGGTTTCTGCAAATTTTCAATTTGTCTGGCGAACAAGCTTGGTCGGGATTCGACAAGTACTTGGCTTATGGAGCAAAAAGTTGACATGATGACAGTTGGCAAGGCAGGACATTTTGACATCAGTATGCTCTTTTGGCTGAATCGAAGAGGATATTTCTGTTCCTAAAGTGTTGTACAATTTAGTTCAAAGATTCAGTAAGATTTTGGGGACCAAAAGCCTTCTCATTTGGGAGGTGTGATTAGGAGATCAGGACCAAGTGTCGTAAAATGGTCAAAAATGAAAGTGCTCAGAACTAGTTTGAACCTGAACGATTGGATAGAGCTAGTCTTCCTGATTCCGACGCCGTGAACCTTTCGAAAAACGGTCACCGTATGAGGAAGTTATGCGAAAAAGATGAATTTCCCAATAACACTGAAATTTTGAATTTGTTCAAAAAAAAATTAAAATGGAATATTCCATTTTGGGCGGCGAATGGCAGACTGCCACGTGGCCCAAGTGACATCAGCTCAGTTTCTGGCATGCGTTTAAAATTTGGCAATGGAGAGGTTTGAACATGTGACCTGCCTTGTAACACTCCCATGCCTTACCATTAGACCATATGGTTGGCACTTGATATATGGGGGGAACAAACTTGTCTTAAATTTTGAATTTGTTTAAGGGCGGGGCCAAATGAGGCTAGCCCCTAAGGGTCAACCCCCATGTATATGTGACTACGCACCCATAACCGTGGGCCAGAACACTGACTGCTGGCATATAAAATGTAACTGCCACCGCGTTTGTTGCGTTCACATGCAGATGCAACGGGGGTAACACAGTTATGTCACTGTTAATTAAAAGTCTTGGTGCAGACTCCAATGCAGCTAAAACTGCCAACTAACTAATCACATGCATTTAACCCAAACTCCAGTTGCATTAAACCACAACAGTTTGTTTGGCCGGATTCTTGGCGGACCGCCAAATTTGGGCAGTCCTGCCATAATTGGCGGAGTTAACTGAACTTCCAATACAGTTAGCTGGAGTCATTCTAGGCCAAACTAGAGGAAATCTTCAATGAGCCATAACTTTGGCTAGGAAAGGCCTTTTTGGATGAATTTTATTATTATTTTGGATCTCTTTGACCTTTTGAATCCATTGGCATAGGTTTCATAGCCATGTGAGGTCGTTTGCAGGTGATTTTGCTTCGTGGAAGTTCTAGGAGCCACTAGGGCAAAATTAGTTTGGGAGCTGCATTCGGATGTGTGCAGCCATTGAATGTCGAGCGAAGGTCATTCCTGAAGGATTTCAGTGTTTTGAATCCATTTCTACAGCTTTTTTTTGCCTTTGGAGGCATTATTCTCACTATTTAGCTTCAGGGAAGCTTTCAGGGCCACTAGGGCCATTTCAGTGATTGAGCTATGCTGGGTTAGGTTCATCTGTTTGAGGTGAAACAAAAGCCTATTTATGTTGTAAGGAACCTTCTGAATCCAATGAAGGTGTTTTCAGAAGCATTTGGAGACTTCTAAAGGCTGAGATGTTGAAGAGAAGTTTCAGGTAGCCCAAAGCCATTGATGGGAGAAGGCCTAGATTGGGGATGCAGTGCTCATTTTGAGCAAATGAATAGTCATTTGTTTATGTCAGATATGTGATGGAGATATAGCAGAGGTTTCAAAGACGTTTGAAGCATTCTGAAGGAGTTTGTTCTATTAAGAAGCTCAGGGAAGCTTAGAGCACCTACTGAAGGAATCAAGTCCAAGGGAGCCTAGATCTGCCTGCACAAAGTGGACAACCATGCCAGGGATGTATATGTTTTTTCTAAACCCATAGGTTCAGTCGGTAACCTTTTGGAGTTGAGTGTGGGACCTGTAAAATAATTGAAGCCATAATCCCAAAGAGCCAAGTCTAGTTGACTAGAGCTCACAGGAGACGTAGCTCACGAGAGTTGGGTCTAAACTCCTTATTGAATTTGTTGTTATGTGTGATGTTTATTTGCTGCCATATATGTCTGATATATATGGTTAATATTAGCTGAAACAAATCAAGTTAAAACACATAAACAGAAGAAAATACATACACCTCTTAAACATGTATGTTTACTAAATTAAATACCTTGCTAAGCATTTACAAGTAGTTTCAAATTTAGATCCCCAAATCGGGCTGGTGATAGCTCGTTGGAAAGCTTGTCGAGTCTACTTTCTAGAACATCTTGAATTTTTTAATTTGGAGTTCATTTTCCCTATCAAAAGTCAAATCTCCGAAGACTGGTCAAAAATTTGTAGAAGGCTACTGCCTGAATGCAAAGTGCTGTTGTAGTCAACTTTTGAAGGTCTTCCTCAATTCCAAATTGAGCTCATGATAGCTCATTGGAAAGATATTTGTGTGAAATTAGCCATTTTCTCATCAAGAAAGTCATTTGGGCATTCCATCTAGGAGAAAAAATTATTTTACCAAGGTCGCTCTAGAGGTGTAGCAACTCTCCTGAGGCAATGATACTTTTAACATTTCTCCCAAACCATGAAACCTGTGTAAAAAATGAAAGAGGTTTTTATTCTTGGGTCAAGGATGGAAAAAATCCTCGCTCAATGTTTTCAAATTCATCTTCTCTTTCTCAGAAACATCATTTGAATAAAACCTATCCTGATGTGTGGAACAGGGGATTTGTGGAAATGAAGGGGATAAGGGGCTACTAAATTCTTGAGAAAAGTTTAGGAAGTAGGAAGGGATGTTAGGAATTAGGGGAAAGTGGAATTTCAAAGATTGAGTGAGGGGAAGGGGTCCAAAAGGGCAAAACATAGGCCTAGCCTAGAAAATTGTCAAATTGTAGCAATAAACTAGGGTTTGTGGGAAAATGATGAATTTGAGGGATATGAGTGATGGAAAGCAATTAAGGTATATAAAGGATAGGGGAAGGTGTCTGAGCATCAGGATACAAGTTTTGTTGATGATTTGACCATCCAAGAAAAATTACCTTGAAAACCCTAGGAGAGGGAAATGGGCCTTACCCAAGTACAACTGAAGCATGAACAAGGTGTAAAATGACCCATTGGAACTTGAAATGATGATAACTCTTTGAATGATGGTACACTCATCCAAATGGTGAGACACTTGGAAAACTTTGGAAAACAAATCCTAGACCTAAGACCACTTTGTAAGAGCATGTTTGATCACTGGAGGAAGGCTGTAATGGCTAACACTAACATTGGCTCCAATGGGGATGGTAGCTCCTTGGAGGTGCCAAGAACCATAGATTTCTAGAAAAGGTAGACTAGTGCCTCTTCCATTGGGTATGGAGTCAAAAACTCAAGCTGAAATTACATAATTGAATACTGATGACTCAAAGACACAAACTGACTTGAAACTGACTGAATACTAAAACACAACTGAAAAACTAAAAAGGACGCTTGAAGTGGAGCTTATTCAATAAAACCTAGTCTAACGATTCCAGTCATCACCTGATCAAATGAAGTGAAACAATCAATGCAACCAAGTAAGCATTCTGGCTGTTGTTTGCATTCTCCACAAGTTCTTTCTGATGAACAACAAGAGAGAACTACTGAAATGAAACTCCCATGAAAACTTGTAAACAGATACAAATTTTCCCAAATTGAATAATATGGATTCTCTATCTGACTCCAAAAATACTGCATAAGGATCTAGAAATTCATGTGCACTGGGGCTTAGCTCATCCAATGGATTACTTTTCTTTTCCTCATACCATGAATGCAAACTTTCATCTAAGCTTTGTGACGAGACTCCTACTGATAATGACAAAGAAACAGATCAAATTTGTATCAATACTTGTTTCAAGCTCATAGTTAGCTAATGGAGAAAAGCTTTGACTGTAAACATCATCCAACACATCAGCTATTGGATCGTGAAAAGCTTGAAAAGGCTGTTGTAACCCATTTTCTACTGGTTCTAACGAGATTGCATGATTTCCTACAAGCTGCTCATCTTTTATTGAAGATGTACGATGCAAATTTCCCTTCAAAAACTGAAATGATTCAAAACAGAATGGTATGAAATCATCTTGCATCACTTGATCATATGTTCCAGCTTCTAAGTCTTCATCTGCAACCTAACATTCAATGACGTTTGGGGGCTACAAATCTGGATATGAAAAGGCTTGAACAAGGATTTCATTGCCCTCAAGATGGTCAAGATCAAAACTTATCGACAGTTGATTTATGATTGCATGAAATTTGTCTCTAATGATCTGAAATGAAGAAAAACAAAAAGGCAAAGATACTTCACTTACTTCAAAATTTGTTGCAATTTCTACCTCACTTCCATAGTTGATATGCATTGGCTGATCACTGTATTCGAGTTGCTTAAAGTGGAATTCCTCCTTCCACAAACCAACTGCTGATTTATCTGCAAAACTAGCTTCTGTTTGGAGGACATAATCATCATCATACTGATCAAACTGAAGCAAATCATTAGTAAAAAACACATCATCAATCACACACGTCATATTGATAGATCTCTCTTCTCCAAGATGAACTATAAAACAATCATTATCAGGTCTATGATAACTGGGATAATAAAGAAAATGTTTTGGATCCGCAACTTCTTCCTCTTCAATCAGCGAGCCATGGTCTTGAACATCATACTCATTCCTTGTGGTGATATTTTGCATCATCTCTTCCATGACACTTACCAAAATGTCGAGCTTTACCTCTAAAGATGTCTATTCCTCTGGATCTATGTTCTTCCTCTCTTCTTCCTTCAACTTTTGCCTTTTGATCAGCAAATTAGCCTCTACATCTACCGCACTGTTTGGCATCTCTTCAAGTGTTGCAAGGTTCCTTTCTCTCAGCTGAAACTCCATTTCTGGATCAAAGGCATCTGGGTAGTGCAAGAGAGCGGATCCTGGAGGAGGTCTTATAGTAATAGGCGTTGAACAATAAACTTGGTTAAACCTGGAAGAAAACTGTTGTACTGTCTCCCCTGGCTATTTTTTCAACTGGTTATACTCTTTTATCATCAAGAAAGGGTTTTGTTTGACCACCCACCTGTCGAGGAAAACTTTGACGAACTGCTGGAAATCTAAGATGCTCGCAACTTTGCCTTGCAAAGAAAGAGCAAAAATCCTAATACTAAAATCCTCTTCATGAACTTCAAAAGGGTCAAGAAAAGACTCAAAATTCAGTACATGTCTCTTAGCAGTGATGTTTTCACATTTCACCATCAAATCTTGGTAGATATAGGTAATGATTTTTAGGGAAAGCATGGGATATAGGAGGTAAAATTAGAGGCTTGTATCTATCTGGAATTTTACAAGGTATAAGAATATGTACAGAAGGTGTAGAATCAATCTTTGTCTCTTAAGGCTCATCAGTTTGAAGACGATCATCACAAAATTCAGAAGAAGGGTCTTGATCAAGATCAAAGGCATGCACATATTTTGTATCCACAATCTTCAAAGGAAAAGAATCAAATGTAGATTAAGGATCTTTCCTCGAGTACAATATGCTTTGTAAAGCCTTATTGAAATTCTCCGGAAAAGAGAAGAAGTAGTTTATAATATAGAACATAATGTCCTGGATGAAATTCCAACTTGAATACCTGATCTTTCAATATTGTCCCTTCATGTTTCTGCTGGTCAGGTTCATCCTCTAGTGGAGTCCTTGGACCTGATCTCGAAACTGATTTGGAGTCGCCAGGTGAATGATTTCAGCGTTCCTATGTCTGATCGTTGTCCACCATCAACAATTAGATCCGAACTTGATACATTTTGTCGAGGAACATAAAACTACGTTTCCCAGTATGGTCGCCACTATGTTAGGGCCTGGATCTACCTCAAGCTGAAGGAAGGTAGGTTTAGGGTAACATCAAACCACGCGTAACCTGATAGCTAGCCCTACTAGGATGGGAGAGGGCTCTCTCCTTATCAATCTCAATTAGGATATTGGCAATTAGGTATAGTAGCTGAGGGTTTCTGGTTTGATTTTGAGGTTTTGGTTGCTGGATCAATTGGAGAAGGCAGATTGGGTTCGGGAAATCAACTCAGGGATACAGTCATGTTCAGTGGGGCGAGGTAGGCAAGGGTTTATGTACTAGAAATGGATTAAGATGGTAGTTTAAGACAACAGGGGAGTTGAGGAGGGCATAAAGAAACTATGAATCCTCTTCAAACAATTGAAAACATTGAAAACCAAATGCATTCCCAAGATAAAGCAAAACAATGTATTTTGTCCATTCCCCTTGATTCATTTAGTTTTAGAAGAGATAGGTGGATTTGGATATATATATAAAACACAATAAAAACTCATTACAATGAAGAAACAATACATAAACTAACTGTAACAAGAATCCCACAAAAGTAGCTGTGAAACCTGGTTTTATTCCTTGCCAAACTGTTGATACAAATGTTCAATGAGTGCCACCACTTCTACTAAAGTCCAAACCTTACAAATGACTAAGAAATTACATAATATATGCAAGGAAACCTCTCATGCTAGCTATCAGGGTCGAATCCATGAGAAAAGGGGTGGTTTCAACCATATCTAAAGTAGGAACACAAAAGTAGGCAGTGGAAAAGCTTGCCTCTAAAGGTTAGGTAACCAATTCATTACCGCTCAAAACCACTTGGAACTTGATGTATCTACCCTATGAGGTGATTTTAATCTATACTTAAATAAATTTTTTACCATGCATACATTTATGTAAAAAAGAAGCAAAGTCAACCACTGAAGAAACTGGGCGAAATTTTGAGTTTTAGGCAAAATTGACAAAATCTGCCTTATGGGTAGCACCTTGAGCCTAATGCGTAGTGCCACTTCAAGGCTGCCTTTGGAGACCTTTCGCTCATCCACATCAGGCCCATGATAGCTTGTTGGAAATATTTGGCTCACTAGTTTCTATAAAATCTTGAATTTTATAATTTGGAGTTGATTTGACCCTCCAAACGTTGAGTCTCCCAGGACTGCTTCCTGTGGGTCCAAAAAGTGGCAAAGAGGGCATTGTTTGGGTGTTTTTTGCCCCTTTGGTGGCCCAGATCTTCTCCAAAATTGATGAAACTTTCTAGTTTTTCTTATTTTTTGATTCTAAATCCAAATCTATAAGCCATTTGTCAGGAGGATTCACCAACTCAATATGCAGCGCCGGTGGCGCTGTGCATCCACCAGGATTTCCTGTTTTTCCAATTTCCAAAAATCAAAATTTACAATTTTTTTCCAAAATCCGCTTAATTTTCGCTCAAATGTACTTCATTGGTTACTTTGTTGGGCAATTGTAACATAAGCCAAGATCTCAAGTTTGTCACCCCTCTTTTTGCTCCTTAAGGCCCTCAATCTTGCGTTAAGGTGCTTAATTCTCATGTTACCTATCCTATTTTGGGTCAAGTAATGGTAGGCCATATGCCTAAGCATATTGTTGTCTCTACTGGCTTTCTTTAGAAGACCCTCAAGGTGGATATTTACCCTCTCAAGCCATATTTCTCTCTCATTAACCACTTCTTGTTCAACTGGAGTCAAGGGAACCAGATGCTTCTCTACCATTTCACAAAAATCAAAACATGACTGATGTCTGAAGATTGAGGTGGCTAATGGGCAAGCAAGCAGTTCACTCATACTGATGGGTTCCTCCTTGATGATTTTTCTACCTTTTTCAGGCTTCCTTTGCTGCAAATTTCTTTCTCTTAAGCTATCACTAAGCGTGTCCTCTTCAAAATGTAATTCACTGCCTCTTTCCATGCTTGTCTCTATGATATGGTGAATAATGGATAATAGGTTAGGGAAAGATGAGTATGAAGAGATTTATAAATAGAAAATAGTGATGGTTGAAATAAGAGGGTAAGTGGGGTTTATAAGGGAGCTAGGGTTTGATGTGAGGGAGTTTAGGGTTTGATAAAGGGGTTAATTTTAATAGGGAAATGGGGGAAGGGAATATGAGTGAAGTGAGATAGGTTTAAATGGTAGGTCTAGGGAAAGTGAAAATGGGAACATTGAGACAAGGAAGAAGATTTTGCAGTGGTGACAAATAAGATAGGAAAACACACTAGGGATTTGAGTCTTAGGAGATAAAAATATAATTGAAGCATAAAAACCCTACCTAGGCTCCAAAGTGAGTGTACTTACTTGTTAAGAAGGAAAATGAAGCATTTGGGAGGATTTGAAATGAATTTGTTTGGTCTTGAAGCCTCACTGGCCAATTTGCAGTGCCTACCTAATGCACAGTGCCACTGTATTTTTACACAGGAAGACGCTGCCTAATGCGCAGCGCCCCTCTGATGCGTAGCACCGACCCTCTGATGCGCAGTGCCTCCCTTATGCATAATGACCTTTTGCAGACGACCTTTGAAGGATTTCCTAGTGTCAAAATTGGGCTTGTGGTAGCTTGTTGGAAATTTTGTCGAGTCTACATTATAGAACATATTTTTTTTTTTTAATTTGGAGTTTGTTTTCCTTGTCAAAAGTCAAATCTCCCAAGACTGGTCAAAAATTTGTAGAAGGCTACTTCCTGAAAGCGAAGTGCTATTGCAGTCAACTTTTGATGGTCTTCCTCAACTCAAAATTGAGCTCATGATAGCTCATTGGAAATATATTTGTGTCTAATTATCAGTTGGCTCATTAAGAAAGTCATTTGCTCATCCCAGCCAAGAGAAAAATTGATTTTACCAAGGTCACTACAGAGGTGTAGCAACTCTCCTGAGGCAACGATAGTTTTGACATTTCTCCCAAACCATGAAACTTGTGTAAAAAATGAAAGAGGTTTTTCTTCTTGGGTCAATGATGGAAAAAATCCTGTCTCACTTTTGTCAAATGAAGCTTTTCTTTCTCAGAAACATCATTTGAATAAAACCTATCCCGATGTGGGGAACAAGGGATTTGTGGAAATGAAGGGAAACGAAGCGGATAAGGGGCTTCTAAATTCTTCAGAAAATTTTAGGAAGTAGGGAGGGACATGAGGAATCAGGGGAAAGTGGAATTTCAAAGATTGAGTGAGGGGAAGGGGTCCAAAAGGGAAAAACATAGGCCTAGCCTAGAAATATGTCAAATTGTAGCAATAAACTAGGGTTTGTGGGAAAATGATGAATTTGAGGGATATGAGTGATGGGAAGCATTTAAGAAGGTAAATTAAGGATAGGGGAAGGTGTATGAGCATCAAGATACAATTTTTGTTGATGATTTGACCATCTAAGAAAAATTACCTTCAAAACCCTAGGAGAGGGAAATGGGCCTTACCCAAGTACAACTGAAGCATGAACAAGGTGTAAAATGACCCATTGGAACCTGAAATGATGATAACTCTTTGAATGATGGTACACTCAGCCAAATGGTGAGACACTTGGAAAATTTTGGAAAACAAATACTAGACCTAAGACCACTTTGTAAGAGCATGTTTGATCACTTGAGGAAGGTTGTAAAGGCTAACACTAACATTGGCTTCAATGGGGATGGTAGCTCCTTGGAGGTGCCAAGAACCATAGATCTCTGGAAAAGGTAGACTAGTGCCTCTTCCATTGGGCATGGAGTCAAAAACTGAAGCTGAAATTACATAACTAAATACTGATGACTCAAAGACACAAACTGACTTGAAACTGACTGAATACTAAAACACAATTGATAAACTGAAAAAGATGCTTGAAGTGGAGCTTATTCAATAAACCCTAGTCTAACTATTTCAGTCATCACCTGATCAAGTGAAGTGAAACAACCAATGGAACCAAGTAAGCATTCTGGCTGCTGTTTGCATTCTCCACAAGTGCTTGCTTATGAACAACAAGAGAGAACTATTGAAATCCAACTCCCATGAAAACTTGTAAACAGATCCAAATTTTCCCAAATTGAATAATATGGATTCTCTATCTGACTCAAAAAATACTGCATAAGAATCTTGAAATTCATGTGCACTAGGGCTTGGCTCATCCAATGGATTACTTTTCTTCTCCTCATACCATGAATGCAAACTTTCATCTGAGCTTTGTGATGAGACTCCTGCTGATAATGAAAAAGAAGTTGCAAGATCAAATTTGTATCAATACTTGTTTCAAGCTCACAGTTAGCTAATGGAGCAAAACCTTGACTGTAGACATCATCCAACACATCAGCTATTGGATCGTGAAAAGCTTGAAAAGGATTTTGTAACCCATTTTCTATTGGTTCTAACGAGATTGCATGGTTTTCTACAAGCTGCTCATCCTTTATTGAAGATGTACTATGCAAATTTCCCTCCAAAAACCGAAATGATTCAAAACAGAATGGTGCAGAATCATCTTGCATCATTTGATCATATGTTCCAGCTTCCAAGTCTTCATATGAAACATAACATTCAGCGACGTTCGGTGCCCTCAAACCTGGATATGAAAAGTCTTGAACAAGGATTTCATTGCCCTCAAGATGGTCAAGATTAAACTTATCAATAATTGATTTCTGTTTGCATGAAAGTTGTCTTTGATGATTTGAAATGAGGCAAAACAAAAAGGCAAATATCCTTCACTTACTTCAAAATTTGTTGCACTTTCCTCCTCACTTACATAGTTGATATGGATCGGCTGATCACTGTATTCAAGCTGCTTAAAGTGGACTTCCTCCTTTGACAAACTAGCTGCTAATTTATCTGCAAAACTAGCTTCTGTTTGGAGGACATAATCATCATCATACTGATCAAACTGAGGCAAATCATCAGTAAAAAACACATCATCAAGAAAACATGTCATATCAATAGATCTCTCTTCTCCAAGATGATCTATAAAACAATCATTATCATGTCTATGACAACTAGGATAATAAATAAAAAGTTTTGGATCAGCAACTTGTTCCTCTTCAATCAGCGAGCCATGGTCTTGAGCATCATACTCATTCCTTGTGGTGATCTTTTGCATTATCTCTTCCATTGAAGCTACCAAAATGTGGAGCTTTACCTCTAAAGATGTTGATTCCTCTGGATCTATGTTCTCCCTCTCTTCTTCCTTCAAGTTTGCCCTTCTGATAAAAAAATTAGCCTCTACATCTACTACACTATTTTGCATATCTTCAAGTGTTGCAAGGTTCCTTTCTCTCAGCTGAAACTCCATTTCCGGATCAAAGGCATCTGGGTAGTGCAAGAGAGAGGATCTAGGAGGAAGTCCTATAGTAATAGGCATCGAACAATAAACTTGGTGAAACCTGGAATAAAATTGTTGTACTGTCTCCTCTGGATGTCTTTTCAACTGGTTATAATCTTCTATAATCAAGAAAGGGTTTTGTTTGATCACCCACCTGTCGAGGAAAACTTTGACGAGCTACTGGAAATCTGAGATTCTCACATCAGGCAGGGTTTTGAACCAACTCTTGACATTGCCTTATAAAGAAAGAGCAAAAATCCTAATACCGACATCCTCTTCATCAACTTCAAAAAGGTCAAGAAAAGACTCAAAATTGAGTACATGTCTCTCAGCAGTGATGCTGTCACATTCACCATCAAATCTTGGTAGATATAGGTAATGATTTTTGGGGAAAGCATGGGATATAGGAGGTAAAATCAGAGGCTTGTATCTATCTGGAATTTTACAAGGTATAGGAATATGTACAAAAGGTGTAGAATTAGTCTTTGTCTCTTGAGGCTTATCAGTTTGAATACGATCATTATAAAATTTAGCAGAAGGGTCTTGATCAAGATCAAAGGCATGCACATATTTTGTATCCACAATCTTGAAAGGGAAAGAATCAAATGCAGATCTAGGATCTCTCCTCGAATAAAATATACTTTGTAAAGCCTTCTTGACAATCTCAGGAAAAGAGAAGAAATAGTTTATAATAAAGAACATAATGTCTTGGATGAAATTCTGACTTGAATACCTGATCTTTCCATATTTTCATGTATCTGCTGGTCGGGTTCACCCTCTAGTGGAGTCCTTGGATCTGATCTCGAAACTAATTTGGAGTTGCCAGGTGAATGATTTTAGCCTTCCTATGTCTGATCGTTGTCCACCATCAACAATTAGATCTGAACTTGATACATTTTGTTGAGGAACATAAAACTACATTTCCTATTATGGTCGCCACTATGTTAGGGCCTAGATCTACCTCAGGCTGAAGGAATGCAGTTCTAGGGTAACATCAAGCTACACTTAACTTGGTAGCTATCCCTACCAGGTCGGGAGAGGGCTCTCTCCTTGTCAATCTCAATTAGGATATTGGCAATTAGGGCTTGAGATGACTGAATTTAATGTAGATTTTTGGCTAGGTATAGTAGTTGAGGGTTTCTGGTTTGATTTTTAGGTTTTGGTTGCTGTATTAATTGGAGGAGGCAGATTGGGTTCGGGAAATCAACTCAGGGATACAGTCATGTTCTGTGGGGTGAGTTTGAGAAGGGTTTATGTACTAGAAATGGATTAAGATGGTAGATTAAGACAGCTGAGGAGTTGACGAGAGCATAAAGAAACCATGAATCCTCTTCAAACAGTTGAAAACATTGAAAACCAAATGCATTCCCAAGACAAAGCACAATAGTGTATTTTGTCCATTAACCCTGATTCATTTAGTTTTAGAAGAGAAAGATGGATTTGGATATATATAAAACATAAGAAAAACTCATTACAATGAAGAAACAATACATAAACTCACTGTCACAAGTATCCCACAGAAGTAGCTGTGAAACCTAGTTTTATTCCTTGCCAAACTGCGGATACAAATGTTCAATGAGTGCCACCACTTCTACCAAAGTCCAACCTTTAAAAATGACTAAGAAATTACATAATATATGCAAGGAAACCACTCATGCTAGGTATCAGGGTCGTATCCATGAGAAAAGGGGTGGTTTCAACCATATCTAAACTAGGAACACAAAAGTAGGCAGTGGAACAACTTGCCTCTAAAACTTAGGGAACCAATTCATTACAGCTCAAAACCACTTGGAACTTGATGTATCTACCCTATAAGGTGATTTTCATCTATACTTACATCAAATACATCCTTTACCATGCATAAATTTACCTAAACAAGAATAAAAGTCAACCACTGAAGAAACTGGGTGAAATTTTGAGTTTTAGGCAAAATTGACAAAATTTGGCTGATGTGTAGCGCCTTGAGCCTGTTGCGTGGCACCGCTTCAAGGCTACATTTGGAGGCCTTCCGCTCATCCAAATCTGGCCCAAGATAGCTTGCTGGAAATATATGCGTGTCTAGTTTTTGTAACATCTTGAATTTTCTAATTTGGAGTTGATTTGACCCTCCAAAAGTTGATTCTCCCAAGATTTCTTCCCGTGTGGCCAAAAAGTGGCAGAGAGGGCATTGTTTGGGTGTTTTTTGCCCTTTTGGTGGCCCAGATATTCTCCAAAATTGATGAAACTTTCTGGGTTTTCTTACCTTTTGTTGCTAAATCCACATCTATAAGCCATTTGTCAAGAGGATTCACCAATTCAATTCACAGCGCCATCGACGCTACACATCCACAAGGATTTCTTGTTTTTCTAGTTTCCAAAAATCAAAATTTACAAATTTTTTCCAAAATCTACCCAGTTTTGGCTCAAATGTACTTCATTGGTTACTTTTTTAGGCAAGTGTGACATCAGCCAAGATCTCAAGTTTGTCAGCCCTCCTTTTGCTTCTTAAGGACCTCCTTAATCTTGCCTTAAGGTGCTTAATTCTCATGTTACCTACCCTATTTTGGGTCACGTAATGGTAGGCCATATGCCTAAGCATCTTTTTGTCTCTGTTGGATTTGTTTAGAAGACCCTCAAGGTGGATATTTACCCTCTCAAGCCATATTTCTCTCTCATTAACCACTTCTTGTTCAACTGGAGTCAAGGGAACCGGATGCTTCTCTACCATTTAACAAAAATCAAAACATGACTGATGTTTGAAGAGTGAGGTGGCTAATGGGCAACCAAGCAGTTCACGCATATTGATGGGTTCCTCCCTGATGATTTTTCCACCTTTGTGAGGCTTCGTTTGTTGCAAATTTCTTTCTCTTGAGCTATCACTAAGTGTGTCCTCTTCAAAATCTAATTCACTGCCTTTTTCCATGTTTGTCTCTACGAGATAATGTGGTGATGATATGGTGAATAATGGATAATAGTATAGGGAAAGATGAGTATGAAGATATTTATAAAAGGGAAATAGTGATGGTTGAAATAAGAGGGTAAGTGAGGTTTATAAGGGAGCTAGGGTTTGATGTGAGGGAGTTTAGGGTTTGATAAAGGGGTTAATTTTAATAGGGAAATGGGGGAAGGGAATATGAGTGAAGTGAGATAGGATTAAAGGGTAGGTTTAGGGCAAGTGAAAATGGGAAAATTGAGACAAGGAAGAATATTTTGCAGTGGTGACAAATAATATAGGAAAACACACTATGGTTTTGAGTCTTAGGAGATAAAAATATAATTGAAGTATAAAAACCCTACCCGGGCTCCAAAGTGAGTGTACTTACTTGTTAAGAAGGCAAATGAAGCATTTGGGAGGGTTTGAAATGAATTTGTTTTGTTTTGAAGCCTCACTAGCCAATGTACAATGCCTGCTTAATGCGTAGCACCAGTGTATTTTTACACAGGAAAAACTTACTTGATGTGCAACGCCCCTCTGATGCATAGCACTGACCCTTTGATGCGCAACACCTTTTTCCAGATGCATTTTTAAGATCTTTTCAGTGTCAGAATTGGGCTTGTGATAGCTTGTTGGAAATATTGTTGAGTCTACTTTCCAGAACATCTTGAATTTTTCAATTTGGAGTTCATTTGCCCTATCAAAAGTCAAATCTCCCAAGACTGGTCAAACATTTGCGGAAGGCTATTGCCTGAATGTAGAGTGTTGTTGCAGTCAACTTTTGAAAGCCTTCCACAACTACAAATTGAGCTCATGATAGCTCATTGGAAAGATATTGGTGTCTAATTAGCCTTTGGCTCATCACGAAATTCATTTGGACATTCCAGCTAGGAGAAAAATGGATTTTACGAAGGTCACTCCAGAGGTGCAACAACTCTCCTAAGGCAACGATGTGTTGGACATTTCTCCCAAACCATGAAACCTGTGTAAAAAATGGAAGAGGTTTTTCTTCTTGGGTCAATGATGGACAAATGCCTCTCTCACATTTTTCAAATTCATCTTCTCTTTCTTAGAAACATCATTTGAATAAAACCTATCTCGATGTGTGGAACAGGGGATTTGTGGAAATGAAGGGAAACGAAGCGGATAAGGGGCTTCTAAATTCTTCATAAAATTTTAGGAAGTAGGGAGGGATGTTAGGAATCAACTGAAAGTGGAATTTCAAATATTGATTGAGGGGAAGGGGTACAAAAGGGAAAAACACAGGCCTAGCCTAGAAAATTGTCAAATTGTAGCAATAAACTAGGGTTTGTGGGAAAATGATGAATTAGAGGGATATGAGTGATGGGAAGCATTTAAGAAGGTAAATTAAGGATAGGGGAAGGTGTATGAGCATCAAGATACAAGTTTTGTTGATGATTTGACCATCCAGGAAAAATTACCTTCAAAACCCTAGGAGAGGGAAATGGGCCTTACCCAAGTACAACTGAAGCATGAACAAGGTGTAAAATGACCCATTGGAACCTGAAATGATGATAACTCTTTGAATGATGGTACACTCAGCCAAATGGTGAGACTCTTGGAAAACTTTGGAAAACAAATCCTATACCTAAGACCACTTTGTAAGAGCATGTTTGATCACTGGAGGAAGGTTCTAAAGGCTAACACTAACATTGGCTCCAATGGGGATGGTAGCTCCTTGGAGGTGCCAAGAACCATAGATCTCTAGAAAAGGTAGACTAGTGCCTCTTCCATTGGGCATGGAGTAAAAAACTCAAGCTGAAATTACATAACTGAATACTGATGACTCAAAGACACAAACTGACTTGAAATTGACTGAATACTAAAACACAACTGACAAACTGAAAAAGACACTCGAAGTGGAGCTTATTCAATAAAACCTAGTCTAACTATTCCAGTCACCACCTGATCAAGTGAAGTGAAACAACCAATGCAACCAAGTAAGCATTCTAGCTGTTGTTTGCATTCTCCACAAGTGCTTGCTTATGAACAACAAGAGAGAACTACTGAAATGCAACTCCCATGAAAACTTGTAAACTGATCCAAATTTTCCCAAATTGAATAATATGGATTCTCTATCTGACTCCAAAAATACTGCATAAGGATCTTGAAATTCATGTGCATTGGGGCTTAGCTCATCCAATGGATTACTTTTCTTCTCCTCATACCATGAATGCAAACTTTCATCTGAGCTTTGTGATGAGAATCCTGCTAATAATAACAAAGAAACAGGTTGCCGGATCAAATTTGTATCAATACTTGTTTCAAGCTCACATTTAGCTAATGGAGCAAATATTTTACTGTAGACATCATCCAAAACATCAGCTATTGGATCGCGAAAAGCTTGAAAAGGCTATTGTAACTCATTTTCTATTGGTTCTAACGACATTGCATGATTTTCTACAAGCTTCTCATCCTTTATTGAAGATTTACTATGCAAATTTCCCTTCAAAAACTAAAATGATTCAAAACAGAATGGTACGGAATCATATTGCATCATTTGATCATATGTTCTAGCTTCCAAGTATTCATATACAGCCTGACATTCAATGACATTTTGGGGCTGGAAATCTGGATATGAAAAGTCTTGAACAAGGATTTCATTGCCCTCAAGATGGTCAAGATCAAAACCTATCGACAGTTGATTTCTGATTGCTTGGAAGTTGTCTCCGATGATCGGAAATGAAGCAAAACAAAAATGCAAAGATCCTTCACTCACTTCAAATTTTTTTGCACTTTCCTCCTCACTTCCATAGTTGATATGCATCGGCGGATCACTGTATTCGAGCTGCTTAAAGTGGACTTCCTCCTTCCATAAACCAGCTGCTGATTTATCTGCAAAACTAGCTTCTGCTTGGAGGACATAATCATCATCATACTGATCAAACTAAGGCAAATCATCAGTAAAAAACACATCATCAAGCATACATGTCATATCAACAAATCTCTCTTCTCCAAGATGATCTATAAAAAAATCATAATCAGGTCTATGACAACTAGGATAATAAAGAATATGTTTTTGATCAACAACTTTTTCCTCTTCAATCTGCGATCCATGGTCTTGAGCATCATACTCATTCCTTGTGGTGATCTTTTGCATCATATCTTCCACGACAGTTACCAAAATGTCGAGCTTTACCTTTAAAGATGTCGATTCCTTTGGATCTATGTTCTTCCTCTTTTCTTCCTTCAACTTTGCCCTTCTGATCAGCAAATTAGCCTCTACATCTACCTATTTTTCATCTCTTCAAGTGTTGCAAGGTTCCTTTCTCTCAGCTGAAACTCCATTTCTGAATTGAAGGCATCTGGGTAGTGCAAGAGAGCAAATCCAGGAGCAGGTCTTATATTAATAGGCATCGAACAATAAACTTGGTTAAACCTGGCAGAAAACTATTGTATTGTCTCTCTTGGCTGTCTTTTCAACTGGTCATACTCTTCTATAATCAAGAAAGGGTTTTGTTTGACCAGCCACCTGTCGAGGAAAACTTTGGCGAACTGTTGGAAATCTGAGATGCTCGCATCAGGCAGGGATTTGAACCAACTCTTGACTTTTCCTTGCAAAGAAAGAGCAAAAATCCTAATACTGACATCCTCTTCATCAATTTCAAAAAGGTCAAGAAAAGATTGAAAGTTCAGTACATGTCTCTTAGTAGTGATGTTGTCACATTCACCATCAAATCTTGGTAGATATAGGTAATTGTTTTTAGGGAAAGCATGGTATATAGGAGGTAAAATCAGAGGCTTGTATCTATTTGGAATTTTACAAGCTATAGGAATATGTACAGAAGGTGTAGAATAAGTCTTTGTCTCTTGAGGTTCATCAGTTTGAAGACGATCATCATAAAATTCTGAAGAAGGGTCTTGATCAAGATCAAAGGCATGCACATATTTTGTATCCACAATCTTGAAAGGGAAAGAATCAAATGCAGATCTAGGATCTCTCCTCGAATACAATATACTTTGTAAAGCCTTCTTGACATTCTCGAGAAAAGAGAAGAAATATTTTATAATAAAGAAAATAATGTCTTAGATGAAATTCCAACTTGAATACCTGATCTTTCGATATTGTCCCTTCATGTATCTGCTGGTCAGGTTCATCCTCTAGTGGAGTCCTTGGATCTGATCTCGAAACTGATTTGGAGTCGCTAGGTGAATGATTTCAGCCTTCCTATGTCTAATCGTTGTCCACCATCAACAATCAGATCTGAACTTGATACATTTTGTTGAGGAACATAAAAATACGTTTCCCCGTATGGTCGCCACTATGTTAGGGCTTGGATCTACCTCAGGCTGAAGGAAGGCAGGTTTAGGGTAACATCAGGCCACACTTAACTTGGTAGCTAGCCCTACCAGGTCGGGAGAGAGCTCTCGCCTTGTCAATCCCAATTAGGATATTGGCAATTAGGGCTTGAGATGACTGAATTTAATGTACATTTTAGGCTAGGTATAGTAGCTGAGGGTTTCTAGTTTGATTTTTAGGTTTTGGTTGTTGGATCATTTGGAGAAGGCAGATTGGGTTCGGGAAATCAACTCAGGGATACAGTCATGTTCTATGGGGCGCGGTAGAGAAGGGTTTATGTACTAGAAATGGATTAAGATGGTATATTAAGACAACTGAGGAGTTGAGGAGGGCATAAAGAAACTATGAATCCTCTTCAAATACTTGAAAACATTGAAAACCAAATGCATTCCCAAGATAAAGCATAGCAATGTATTTTGTCCATCATCCTTGATTCATTTAGTTTTAGAAGAGAAAGATGGATTTGGATATATATGAAACATAAGAAAAGATCATTACAATGAAGAAACAATACATAAACTCACTGTCACAAGAATCCCACAAAAGTAGTTGTGAAACCTAGTTTTATTCCTTGCCAAACTGCAGATACAAATGTTCAATGAGTGCCACCACTTCTACCAAAGCCCAACCTTTACAAATGACTAAGAAATTACATAATATAGGCAAGGAAACCACTCATGCTATCTATCAGGGTCAAATCCATGAGAAAAGGGGTGGTTTCAATCATATCTAAACTAGGAACACAAAAGTAGGCAGTGGAACAACTTGCCTCTAAAACTTAGGGAACCAATTGATTACAGCTGAAAACCACTTGGAACTTGATGTATGTACTCTATGGGGTGATTTTCATCTATACTTACATCAAATACATCCTTTACCATGCATAAATTTACCTAAACAAGAAGAAAGTCAACCATTGAAGAAAGTGGGCGAAATTTTGAGTTTTAGGCAAAATTGACAAAATCTTCCTGATGTGCAACACCCTGAGCCTGATTAAAGTGTAGGTTTAGGGCAAGTGAAATGGGAACATTGAGACAAGGAAGAAGATTTTGTAGTGGTGAAAAATAATATAGGAAAGCACACTAGGGTTTTGAGACTTAGGAGATAAAAATATAATTGAAGCATAAAAACCCTACCTAGGCTCCAAAGTGAGAGTACTTACTTGTTAAGAAGGCAAATGAAGCATTTGGGATGATTTGAGACAAATTATTTTGGTTTTGAAGCCTCACTGGCCAATGCGCAGTGCACTGAGCCCAATGCGCACTACCTACCTAATTCACAGCGCCGGTGTAATTTTACACAGGAAAACGCTGCTTGATGCACAGTGCCACTCTGATGCACAGCGTTGACCCTCTGATGCACAGTGCCTCATTGATGCGCAGCGCCGACGCCTATTGCGTAATGCCTCCCTGATGCGCAGCGCCTTTTTGCAGAGGACTTTTGAAGGCTTTCCCCGTGTCCAAATTGGGCATGTGATAGCGCGTTGGAAATCTTGTCAAGTTAAATTTCCAGAACATCTTGAATTTTTCAATTTGGAGTTCATTTGCCCTGTCAAAAATCAAATCTTCCAAGACTGGTCAAAATGTGCAGAAGGCTACTGCCTGAATGCAGAGTGTTGTTGCAGTCAACTTTTGAAGGTCTTCCTCAACTCCAAAATGAGCTCATGATAGCTCATTTTAAAGTTATTTGTGTCTAAGTATCAGTTGGTGCATTAATAAAATCATTTGGGCTTTCCATCCGAGAGAAAAATTGATTTTACCAAGGTCACTCCAGAGGTGCAGCAACTCTCCTGAGGCAACGATATTTTTGACATTTCTCGCAAACCATGAAACTTATGTCAAAAAGAAAAGAGGTTTTTCCTATTGGGTAAATTATGGAAAAAAAACTCTCTCACTTGTGTCAAATTCATCTTCTCTTTCTCAGAAACATCATTTGAATAAAACCTATCCCGATGTGTGGAACAGGGGATTTGTGGAAATGAAGGGAAACAAAGGGGATAAGGGGCTTCTAAATTCTTGAGAAATTTTTGGGAAGTAGGGAGGGAGGTTAGGAATTAGGGGAAAGTGGAATTTCAAAGATTAAGTGAGGGGAAGGGGTCCAAAAGGACAAAACACAGGCCTAGCCTAGAAAATTGTCAAATTTGTCGGGCCAGGAGTAACTCCAGAAAAACTGATTCATTTATTCCATTGGATAGCTATTTGTTATATACATGAATGTGATCGCTCAGTTCATCTTCTTGATGACTGTTCACATTCAGATTCTCCCAATCGCTGAGGATTAGGTGTCAACATTCCCCCCCTTAATCTAAAGGGATGTTGGTGAGTCCAAGCATCGTTCTGAATCTTTCAAGATTTTCTCGTCCAAGCGCTTTGGTGAAGATGTCTGCAATTCGTTCATTTGTGGAACAATGACGAAGATGGATTGTTTTGGCCTCAACATGATGTCGGATCAGATGATATTTAGTATTGATGTGCTTTGTACGATCATGGAACTTTG
>APFE031362661.1:49788-75314 GCA_000404065.3 Pinus taeda
CATTCAATACATATATCTTTCAATGTATATTCCATAGAGAAATATTAAAAACCACTGTATTATACCATGTTCATGCACATTCTTTGAACTGTAATTTACAGCAGTCAACCTCAGCAAAGCATTAAAGATATGAATGGCATCAACAATCAAATCGGATCCAAATGTAGGGGCAGAAGCACAAAATCTCGGTTGCAAATGGAATTCGAAATTGCAGAGCCTCCAAGAGTGACGAGCTTAAAGAATGTGGAACCTATTGCAGCATTCGAATATTATGGGGATGATGAATATTTCGTGGCCGACAGTCAAGGATACGAATATATTGCTCACAAGTTAGCCCAAGAATTCCTTGAATCTCATAACGGAACTATAACGGACGACCGTCTCAAACTCAGGAAGATAGTTAAAGAAATCGAATATACAGACAAAGGTGTCAAGGTTTTGACAGAGGACGGTTCGACATATACTGCAGAAAATGCTATTGTTTCTGTTAGTATAGGGGTTCCGAAACTCATTAGTTTTAAACCTGATTTACCTCTATGGAAGCTACTGGTGATATATAAGTTTGATATGGTTATTTACTGCAAAATCTTCATGAACTTTCCTTCCAAATTCTGGCCCACTGGACGTGGCAAGCGAACTCATTAACACAACACAGGCGAACTCGTTAACACAACTCAGTGGTACAAGGCCGCATCAAAAAAAGCGTTTCAAATATTAATATAGCATTTTCAAAACACAATAGTTAGGCCTCCAGCATTCAACGTTCAGTTAGCAACGTTGAAACATTTGTAACATTTTCTCATGTGTTCTACGCTAAGACAAAACCATACCAGCGTTCAGCAGCTCACCAACAACTTTTCAAGGTTGTTCAATGCACCAACAACACATCATACGCATAGCACACCAACGCATGCAGACCATCGAGACTCACGAAACGTTCACCACGTCAGGCAGAAAGCAGTGGACAGAGAGCAGAAGGCAGTGGATAGAGGACAGAGGAATTACAAGGCACACTAAAAAAGGAACCTGGGACCTGTGCTCTGATACCATGTCAGGCCAGGAGTAACTCTAGAAAAACTAATTCGTTTATTCCATTAGATAGATATTTGTTATATACATGAATGTGACTACTCAGTTCATCTTCTTGATGACTGTTCACATTCAGATTCTCCCAATCGCTGAGGATTAGGTGTCAACAAAATTCTAGCAATAAAGTAGGGTTTGTGGGAAAATGATGAATTTGAGGGATTTGAGTGATGGGAAGCATTTAAGAAGGTATATTAAGGATAGGGGAAGGTGTATGAGCATCAGGATACAAGTTTTGTTGATGATTTGACCATCCAAGAAAAATTACCTTCAAAACCCTAGGAGAGGGAAATGGGCCTTACCCAAGTACAACTGAAGCACGAACAAGGTGTAAAATGACCCATTTGAACCTGAAATGATGATAAATTTTTGAATGATGGTACACTCAGCCAAATGGTGAGACACTTGGAAAACTTTGGAAAACAAAGCCTAGACCTAAGACCACTTTGTAAGAGCATGTTTGATCACTGGAGGAAGGCTGCAAAGGCTAACACTAACAGGTCCAACTTCGAATGTTGGGCCTCTTTCATTAAGTACTCAAATTTGTGTTTACATGGATTTATAATGCTCAGAATGTTAAAATTATGCTCCAATGGCTCTAGAACAGTCAAAAACCTTAAGTTGGGCTCTTGTTGGGCTCAATTTGGAAAAAAAACTAAAGAAGTTATGCTCTAGAGAATTTTTTATGCTAACTGCTCTACAAACTACACTCTCTTGCTAACTGTTATACAAATTGCACTTTTTCTAGCACTACCAAGCGACATTTTCGCCTGACGGTAGTGAGATTTGCATCGTTTTGGGTGCAATTTGATGCCCTCTGTGATCATTGTGGATATTGGTGGCCACCCGCCTATTCCACTTGGACCTCCACCATTGTTTCTTTTAGTTTTTCAGTTTCCTTATTTTTAGCACAATTTACTATTTTTGGTAGTTTTCCGGGTCTTAAATTTTCGGAGCTATTTTGAGGCCCTAAACAACCATTTTTGGGAAAACTGGGAGCAACATGGGTCCCGTTTCACTCAAAAGTTATAGTCCTTGGATAGATCTTTCTAATGAGGTATTGTGCACATCAAACATAGATCGTATGCCTAATTTATGACCCCGGGAAGTTGATGTACCAATTTACCCAAACAGGGCCCATAGTTTGGCGCTTCATCTCCTAGGGTTAGGTTTTTGGATGTTTAGGGTTTTCCATTGTTTCTCAACAATAAATAGGACTTCAAGTCTCATTGTAACACAGTTTAGAGCCATGTAGCCGCCACATTCCTTCTCAGAGATAAGCTACCATCATCGGAGCTAGTTTATTTCCATTTATATTTGTAAGCATATTTTAGTACTTTACATCAATGAAATGAAGTGTTATTTCTATTGCACCTCTATATTTATGGTCATATCTATAATTTGTTGCGTTCCTGTTGAAATCCAGATCAGTGGTATCAGAGTGGTTTTCTCTTTCTTTGTTTTTGATTGCATGTCCCCAACAAGGTCGGGATATAAGGAGTTAGGGCTTGAACTGGTCAAACCTTTGTAAGACTTACCTCGCAAATCCCAGTGGCCTCCCATGACGAATGAAAAGAAATATGAGGGGGTAGGAGATCCTATCAAAATCTTGCTCGAAGTGGCCGTCAAGTGATAAAGGAACGGGATGATGGAAAACTTTGCTCAGATCCTTCAGCGACTAATTAGGGGCGACACATCTACTTTCAACAGCTACTCTAGAAGAGCCATACCCTTTAAGGTACAAGTTAAATTTGACATTCCCATATTTGAGGGTCAGATAGATGCATAAACTGTAGATAAATGGTTAAATCTTCTAGAAGGGTATATTTTTGTTCATGACTTTTCCGGCCGGGAAAAGATTACTTTTTCTCTTCTCAAAGCTGCCCCTCACATCAAGGATTGGTGGGAAACCTACTATGAGTAGAAGGATGAAAGTACAACCTCACTTTTTTTAGCTGCACCCACTTGGAATTTATTCTGGGATGGCATCAGGGAGCAGTGCTACCTTGTTGGAAGCTATGAGGATCAATAAATAAAATGGGCCATGTTGTGGCAGGGAAGGGACCAAGACGTGCCAGAGTTCACCAATATTTTTCATACCCTTCAAACAAAGTTGGGTATCAAGGACTCTGAGCAGCATTTGGTACTCAAATACCACGACTACCTACACAGGTACATCCAGGATGAGATGGTGTTCCTGGGCATCTCCTCGCTCCACATGACATATCGATACGCTGTAAAGATCGAGCATAAGTTTAAAGAGAAGAAGAGAGACTTTGGATCTACGAATTTGAAGCAAGGGAAAGGTGCCCCCAAACCGCTGAACAAAGGACAAAGCCAAGGTGGGGTGGTTCACGATAACATGCCAAAGTTGCAAGCAAGGAGAAAAAACACAAAGCCAAAGAAGGACAAAGGAAAGTGGTGTGAGTTCCATAAGAGCTCCACTCACAACATAAGTGAGTGTCGGGTCAAGCAGTCACTGGTGGCCAAGCTAACGTCTTCAAAATTAGGTGCATGTTTTGACTGTAAGTCAGAAACCAACAAGGGGAATGACAAAGGAAAGTAGATTATCAATGTGGAGCCCAACGCCACCATTTCCACCACGAAGATCGAGAAGGAGGAACCCGAAGATCCAAAGGAGGAGGAGCACCTCTTCCACTCCCAGATGTGGGTAAAGGGTTCCCCGCTACAGTTCATTTTCGATAGCGGGAGACAAAATAACCTCATTTCGGTAGAGGTCATGAAGTAGTTGGGCTTACCTACCATAGCACATCCACAACCATACACCATCGAGTGGCTTCACCAAGGATGAGATCTTCATGTGAGCCAACAATGTCACCTTCCATACAACATCAAGCCCTTCACAGATGAGGTATTATGTGGTGTTGCTCCCCTTAATGTTTATGATGTATTATTAGGCCAACCATACTTGTGGAAGCGACATGTTGTGTATGAGTCAAGGCCTCGTGTTGTTATTGTTACTTTTGGAAATAAGTTGTAAAGGATATCAGAGGTAGCACCGCTTACCGCCATCTCTTTGGTTACTACGAAACAATGCAGTAAGCTCATTTTGAAAATTGGGAAATTTGTTTTCATGCTGATACGCCCTCAAGGAAAGAAGAAGATAGTGGCCACGACCTCTAGACAGGGCCCCTCTGCAGGACAACAACAGATGGACAAGGTCGTGGAAGAGTATGAGGACATCTTCACCTCCCCCGTAGGGGTGCCTTTGTAATGTCAGGTCAAGCACTCCGTTGATCTGATCACAGGTGCACCACTACCCAATGGACCAATCTTTCAATGCTTCATTCTGGAGAAAGACGAAATGAAGAGGTAGATTTAGGAACTACTGTAGAAAGGTCACATCCGATCGAGTTCATCACCCTCCAGGAGCCCAATCGTGTTGGTACAAAAGAAGTATGGGACTTGGAGACTTTGTATTGAATATTGAGTGCTGAAGAAGATCATTGTTCGGAAATGTTACCTAATCCCATGAATTGATGACCTTCTGGACCAACTAAAGGGGGCAAAATATTTCAGAATGATCGACTTGAAGTCAAGATATCACCAGGTACCAATCGTACTATCCGATGTGTTGAAGATTGCATTCAAAGGTAAGGAGGGCCTTTTTGAATGGTTGGTTATGCTTTTCGGGTTGATGAATGCTCCTGCAACCATCATGAGACTGATGGATGACATCTTTTAGCCATTCACCAACTCATTTGTAGTGGTATACTTGGATGACATCCTGATCTTTAGCTAGAGTTGGGAAGAGCACCTCCATCACATCCGCCAGGCTCTCCAAACACTGCGGCAACACAAGCTATGTGCCAATTTGGAGAACTGCACTTTTGGCATGACCCAAGTTCAATATCTAGGATACATTATTGATGAACGGAGGGTGCATGTGGATCTAGCCAAGATCCAAGTCATTCGGGATTGGTCAGATCCAACCACTCTAACAGAGCTCCAAAACTTTTTGGGTCTTGCCAATTTCTACCACAGGTTCATGTTGGGATTCTCTCATATCACTTGGTGTTGGGTAGCGAAAGCCCCGAAAAACGAGTATGGGGCACGAAGCCCATAATTTTGGGTAATATTAGGGTAAAATACTCTGCGGAAAGCGCAAAGTGCGAGCTATAGGAGGTTGAGTCAAAGGGTAGTCCGCACGAAAATATTGTAAAGAGATAGTAATAGAGTTGGCCCGCGGTGGGATCACAGGCCAAGGGAAAGTATAAATAGAGCAAGGCTCTATGAGGGAAAGGCAATTCGGTTTTTGAATTTTTGATTCTATGATGTAATGGGTGAATAGTATAAGAGCAGTTGTAAGTCCGAGTCGAGGGAGTAGGGTAGAAGGTAGAGGCTCTATAGCTATGTGCGCAGAGGCCTAGAAAGTTTGCAGCTGTGTGCGCAGACCCTTGGAGCTGAGTGCACAGGGTGGATCTGGATGTATTGTGGCAGATTGATAATAAAGATACGTTTCTTTTGAATTCTATGTTGATTGCGACTGTACTCTTTTATGATAAATGTACTATTATGATTTTTTCATTTTCTACAGTTGAATTCATGTGAACTGGATTGATCTTGATGCGCGAAGTAACCAAAAGTAATAAATGTTTGCTTAAAAGACCGCTTTAACTAGATAGAACAAGTAATAAGTGATTCCATCTGTAATAAGTGCGATAAGGGTATTTCAATCTGCACAAATCTGGCGTAGCGCGAGGCCGCAGAATAGTGCGCGAGCCCCAAACCACATCCAAGACATCCCCAGGGTGTGGAAACCTAGTTCCAGCACCCTCCCCTGCTTCCTCGAGTGAGACCTTAGTCCATGCTTCACGGCCTGTTGTCGAAAGTGCCTGTAGCTATGGGATTTATTGAACAGCTATGGCTCCAACGCGATGAAGCATTCACCCAAAAACAACAGATTGAAAAGGTAGTAGCGGATGCCTATTTGAGTGGTTAGGTGATAAATATTATAGGGGACTTGGCCATTGAAGCACAGATTCGTACATTGGCTACGGAGTTTCGAAGGACCAAGGAAGAGGCCACACGGTTGCAGCTCGAACTCAGTGCGCAGATCACAAAATTGAAATTGCAGGTTCCACCACCAACGCCTCTAGAGATAGTAGTACGGCACCAGAACATTATTGATATGGGGCGCACGATGCTTACATGGTCACTCGAAGAATGTATCAAGTTGCTAACTCAATTGATTGATATGCTCATTGTCCTTGAGGAAGATCCCACACTCTACAGGTTGGAAGCAAAGGTCCGTGAACTTTAGCATGCCTATGATCAGCTCCGGGGAGCTGTGCAGACCGTTGCCATCCCGCAACGATTGGCTAAGATGAGGGAGGTGCAGGACATGAAAATCCAAGCAGAAGCCGTGAGATAGAAGGACGTCGTGGTGAAAGCTCATATCCAGCCATGGTTGGACGAGGCATTTGCAGATTCAACCACCATAGAGCATAAGGTAGCACACATGAAGGCCGCATGTGCTAGGATGGAGACAACCGAGACAGGGGCAGAAATATCGATACCATAAGTAGAATGGATGCAGCGCATGACAGAAGAATTTGTTGCTAGTACCAGTGACGCATAAAAGTTGTTGACTGATCTCCACACAAATATGGGTGCTCCAGCTCAGTGACTCGGGATGAGTCATGATGATTGTGTTGGGGGACTGTTGGGTAGCGAAAGCCCCGCAGAACAAGTATGGGGTGCGAAACCTGGAATTTTGGGTAGTATTAGGGTAAAAGACTCCACGGAAATTGCAGAGCACGGGCTATAGGAGGTTGAGTCAAAGGGTAGTCCACCCAAAAATATTGTAAAGAAATAGTAATAGAGTCAGCCCGCGGTGGGATCGCGGGCCAAGGGAAAGTATAAATAGAGCGAGGCTCTATGAGGGAAAGGCAGTTCAATGTTTGGATTTTTGATTCTATGATGTAATGGGTGAATAGTCTGAGAGCAGTTGTAAGTTCAAGTCGAGGGAGTAGAGTAGAAGGTAGAGGCTCTGCAGCTGTGTGCGCAGAGGCCTGGAAAGTCCACAGCTGTGTGTGTGGACCCCTGCAGCTGAGTTCGCAGGGTGGATCTGGATGTATTGGGAAGAATGATAATAAAGATAAGTTTCTTCTGAATTCTGTGTTGATTGTGACTGTACTCTTTTATGATAAATGTACTGCTATGATTTCTGCATTTGCTACGGTTGAATTCATGTGAACTAGATTAATCTTGATGCGCGAAGTAACCAAAAGTAATAAATGTTTGCTTAAAAGAACACTTTAACTAGATCAAACTAGTAATAAGTGATTCCATCTGTAATAAGCGTGATAAGGGTATTCCGATCTACGCGAATCTGGCATAGCACAAGATTGCAAAACAGTGTGTGAGCCCCAAACCACATCCAAGACATCCCCTGGGTGCGGAAACCTAGTTCCACCACCCTCCCCTGCTACCTTAGGTGAGATCTCAGTTCGTGCTTTGCGGGTTGTTGCCGAAAGGGCTGGTAATTGTGGGATTTGTTTGGCTAACTAATTCTTTTGAACTTGCGTCAAGCCCATACAAGCAAACGCTTGGCCCTTGAGTCAAGTCACGAAGGGAGGAGCAAAAGCAAAATTATTTTGGTATGAATCTCAACAGAAGGCATTCACAGAGTTTAAACATCACCTTTACTCAGCACCAATGCTCACATTACCAGATGTTAAAATTGGAAAATAGGGCCAAAATCCATGTGGGTCATCTTATTTATCGCCATTGATATTTTTATTAGATCCCTCTCATCAAGAGGTGTAGGATTGATCTAAAGATCATCTAATTCTGATAAGTATTTATGGAGATATGAATTTATTTTGACTATGGAATTATTATCAAGCTGACCAACATCCTATGTAGACTCAAAAGCCCAATAGTCATGTCTATCCATCATCTACATTTTAGTATAAATATAGAGGACTTGAAATCATTTGAAAGACACAATTCTCTTCATGTGTGATCTCCTCTCCACATCTTGGGGTTTTTGGAGAAGGAAAAACACATAGAGGATACGCTGGCATATGTACAAATGATGTCCTCGATCTAAAACGCAGGAGAAATGATCATGAAAAATTCTATATACAGAAAGGAAAGGGTGTATCCATAGCCGCAGAGAAGACTATCCATAACTAATGTACGAAGCCACAGTAATGGTAAGTGAGGACGCAATAAGTAATAGTGGCTGCAGTGAAGCCCTAGTTTTAGTGGCCGCAATGAAGCCCTAGTTGTAGTGGCCGTATGAAGCCCTAGCTGCAGTGGTCGCAGTGAGGAAACCTCAAACCTAGCTGCAGTACAAACAAGCCTAAAACACTGGTCACTGGGACACTAATATGCAGTCATGAAGACTCATGACTTTGAAGACAGATACGCTATCAAATTATGTAATCCAAACGCAGTTCATGGTGACATAGATACGCTGTTTATGAAGATACATATATATGCTAGTCATATAGACAGTGATACGTTGTTTATGAAGACACATATATACACTGGTCATATAGACAATGATACGTTGTCTATGAAGACACTTGTACGCTGGTCATATCCATACACAGTCATGGACTCCTCTTACACGTAGTCAATAGGAATCATACGATGTTCAAACAGCCCTAATCACAGTCATAAATGGAGGCAATAATACACTATCATAGCAGCCTTAAACATTGTTAATGGAGGCACCTAATCTGCAGCCCTGATTCATTATACAAGGATACCATTAACACAACAAACCCTATACGCAAAAAATAATGGAACTGCATGGAGGATTCTGGAACTATAGCCCAGCTATTTTGCTAGGCTGCAAGCCATAGCAAGCATATAAGGCTGATATGCATATGGTTGTATAATGAAGCAACAGAAGGAATATGTTGCAGTATGATGAAGCAATGAGATCATGAGTAGCATCATGATGAATGAGATCATGAGCATGAGCAACATAATGAAACATGATGTAGATCATGGGCCGCATAGTGATGAAAGCATGAGCAACATGATGATTCATGATGCAACATAATGGAACTACACCATAAGGTGTAGAAAATGGACGAGATGCAGCAATATGATAGGTGAAGGAGTCACTTTAGAGAATCAGTTGAAGCAATATGTCTTCAACAGATCTCAGCAGATATCAAAAGTCAAAGTGTTGACTTCTATTGTAAATGTACTATCTCTCTCACTTTCTCTATTGAACTTTGAAGAACATAAAAGAAAAATTGATCAAGGGTTTCCCCACATTGTTGGGTTTGTCCCTGGCTAGTGCCACATCTTGTGTCCTCTTGTCTTGGCTTGTCTTTTGTGACTTATATTTATGTTCTATCTACAGTTTACCTTAATGCTGATGTGATTGCTAATCTGTAAAAGATATTGGAAAATTAAAATCAATTGCTCTAGCATAGAACATACCTAAAATTAACATGGAATTAGAGCTAAGGTGAAGACTATGCCCAAGCAAGAGGGAAAGAGCAATCACTGACAACAGTTGGGACAAGACAACAGGATCAATGAGTTCCTCATAATTCACCCAGGGTAAAGTAAAAGCAGAGAATGTTATTAGAATGGAGCAACAAAATGTTCTGATGGCCTACCTAAAGATCACTTCATTGGGAAGTTTGGATCTAATGGTGGAAGGAAAGGCAGATGCCTTAGTTACAATAAGTTTGGCCATTACGCGAAGGAGTGTCTGAATGGTAGAGACATTTCTCTTGATGAAGGTGAAAAAATCATTCTAGGGTCAAGGGAATGACAGGTAATATAGTTCATCAAGGAGAAATGGTCGACTCTTCAAAGAAAGCAAGGAACCCTAGGTATGAAGAATCAAATGTTGTTTCTGATAAGATAAAGAAGTGTTATCTTATATTGGCCCTCTCCTTCAGATTCTTTGGGAATCTGGCTTATTGATTGTAGTGCCTCAAGGCACTTCACCGGATAGATGGGTGCACTCTCTAATTTGGTAGAGATGGAAACAATCGTGGAATTATACTTGAAGTTGATGCCACCTATCTAGGAAAGGGTGTAGGGAATGTTACCCCTCAATTGAATGAGGGTAACTTGATTCACTTACAAAATCTCTTTTATGTACCTAATCGCAAGAAGAACCTGATGTCCATTTCAGCAATGAAAGTCAAAGGTTACAGGGTGGCACTCATCAATGGAAAGGTACGTATTTGAAAATAGATTTTTCAAAGATGTTTTTGAGTTCAGGGTTGTATCAAGTTGCTAAAAGTCCACTAGGGACCATGTCCATTAACACAGCACCAGAGGTATGTGGGTCAGATGGTGACAGGGATGCCTGAATTCAAAAAGAGCATGAAGGTACATGTCTGAAATGTACCAAACGAAAATCTTAATAAGGGGACCATTCCCCTCATTCAGCAGGTCCATAGGTTTGGAACAACCTGAGGAGTTTGAGATTCATGATCAAAAATCTCATGTATACAGGTGGGAGAAAGCCCTCTATGGCTTGAAGCAAAAACCTCGGGCATAGTATGAGAGGATTGCTAGTTGGCTGATGAAGCTGAGATTCACTAGGAGTGAAACTGATCCAAACCATTACTCGAAGGTGCAGACCTCTCATACGAACACCTATGTCTGACAGGTGCAGACCCTCTCATTTGTAGAGGACAGAGGGAGTTGGATTCCGAATTTGGAAAGATAAACTGCAAGCCTGTGACTACCTCGAGGATCTTAACTTTCAGAATTTATATGGTAGTGATGATGGACCAGATTTGGGAAATGCCTCTGAGTTTCATAAACTCATTCACATTGATGTTCTTGGTGAATCTCCATCCGGACATATGTTTTGTAGTTTGTAGGGTGAGCTCATATTTGGTTTAGCTTCAATAGATTGGTGCTTAGAATCTTGTGAGATATCTTCAGGGCACAATCTCTCATGGATTGAGAAACACTGCCGAAATATTTTAAATGCTGAGTGGGCAGGCAGTGTGGAGGATCACTAGATCACTTCTCAGTGCTGGTTCTCCTTGGGATCTTCTTCTATATCCTGGATGAGCAAGAAGCAGAACTCGGTGGCTTTGAGCACTGCCGAGGCAGAGTATATTGCTGCTAGCATGGCTACCAGAGAGGCAGTCTGGTTACGAAAACTCTTCAGTGAACTATCTAGATGATGTGTTCTCCATGACGATTAGTTCTCCTGTGAGGTCTGGATGATGTGTTCTCCATGATGATTATGTAGCACGATGATTAGTTCTCCTGTGAGGTTTGCATGATGTGTTCTCTATGACGATTATGTAGCAGGATGATTAGTTCTCCTGTGAGGTCTAGACGATGTGTTCTCCATGACGATTATGTAGTAGGATGATTAGCTCTCCTGTGAGGCCTGGATGATGTGTTCTCCATGGAAATTGTGTAGCAGGATGATAAATTTCTCCCGTGAGGATAGGATTGATTAAGTTCTCCTGTCAAGGCATCCTACCCATGTAGTCTGGGACTCATGGGAAGTACCTCTCATCTGATAAATGAGCAAGGAAATGAGGATATGGACCATAGTTGTACCAATGGACGCATCACTGTATCTACCATACTCCCTATGATAGGATGACCTTCATTGATCTTGGATCAATGATACTAGTCTTGGACCAGTTGTAGGAGTTGTCCCTACTATGACGCTGACTTCGGGTTGGTCGAGACTAGTTTGGGACCAGTGGTACATACTCTGAGACTGACTTCGGGTCAGTGGAGGACTGTTCTGGGGCTAGTGGTACATACTCTGAGACTGACTTCGGGTCAGTGTAGGACTGGTCTGGGACCAGTGGTACATACTCTAAGACTTACTTCGGGTCAGTGGAGGACTGGTCTAGGACTAGTGAGAGTAGTAGATACTATGACGCTAACTTCGGGTCGGTTGAGACTGGTCTAGGACCAGTGGCACACACTCTGAGACTAATAATATTGGTCTGGGACTAGCGGTAGGTGTGGTACCCACTATGATGCTATATTTGGGTTGGTTGAGACTGGTCTAGAACCAATGGTATTCACTCTGAGACTGACTTTGGGTCAGTGGAGAATGGTATGAGACATTCTTGATCAATTCTTCTTCTTCATGGTTCAACAAAGCTAAGCAGAGCATAGCAGAGCCAGCAAAGCTGAGTAAAGCTGAGGAGAGCAGAGCAGAGCCAACAGAGTCGAGCAGAGAAGTGCAGAGCTAGTAGAGCTGAGCAGAGCAGAGTAGAGTTGAGCAGAGCAGAGCAGAGCTAGTAGAGCTGAGCAAAGCAAAGCAGAGGAAACAGAGCTGAACAGAGCAGAGTAGAGCCAACAGAGCTGAGCAGAGCCAGTAGAGCTGAGTAGAGCTAGCAAAGCTGAGCAGAGCTAGCAGAGCTGAGTAGAGCAGTGCAAGGCATTGATGGTAAAGATAGTACAGTCAGATATATGGATCAGTGGATGGAGTTCTCCATAGTTGAGAGGGAGTGTTAAAATTGGCAACTAGGGCCAAACTCCATGTGGGTCATCTTATTTATGGCAGCTGATATTTTTATTGGATCCCTCTCATCGAGAGGTGTAGGATTGATCTAAAGATCATTCGATTCCAATAAGTATTTATGGAGATATGAATTTATTTTGATTATGGAATTATTATCAAGCCGACCAACATCCTATGTAGGCTCAAAAGCCCAACAGTCATGTCTATCCATCATCTGCATTTTAGTATAAATATAGAGGACTTGAAATCATTTGAAAGACACAATTCTCTTCATGTGTGATCTCCTCTCCACGTCTTGGGTTTTTGGAGAAGGAAAAACACATAGAGGATACGCTGGCATATGTACAAATGATGCCCTAGATCTAAAACAGAGGAGCCATGGTCATGAAGAAGTCTATATGCAGAAAGGGAAAGGGTCTATCCACAACCGCATATAATACTATCCATGGCTATTGTACGAAGCCACAGTAATTGTAAGTGAGGACGCAGTAAGTAATAGTGGCCGTAGTGAAGCCCTAGCTGCAGTGGCCACAGTGAGGAAACCTCAAACCTAGTCGCAGTACAAACAAGCCCAAAATTCTGGTCACTAGGACACTAATACCCAGTCATGAAGACTCATGACTTTGAAGACAGATACACTATCAAATGATGTAATCCAAACACAGTTCATGGTGACATAGATACGCTGTTTATGAAGAGACATATATATGATGGTCATATAGACAGTGATACGCTGTTTATGAAGACACATATATACACCGGTCATATAGACAATGATACGTTGTTTATGAAGACACTTATATGCTGGTCATATCCATACATAGTCATGGACTCCTCTTACACGCAGTCAATAGGAATCATATGCTATGCAAACAGCCCTAATCACAGTCATAAATGAAGGTAATAATACACTGTCCTAGTAGCCTTAAATGCTATCAATGGTGGCACCCAATACGCAACCCTGATGCGTTATACAAGGAGACCATTAACACATCAAACCCTATACACAGCAAATATTGGAACTGCATGGAGGATTCTGGAACTATAGCCTAGCTGCTTTGCTAGGCTGCAAGCCATAGCAAGCAGCTAAGACTGATATGTATATGGTTGTATAATGAAGCAACAAAAGGAATATGTTGCAGTATGATAAATCAATGAGATCATGAGAATCATCATGATGAATGAGATCATGAGCATGAGTAGCATAATGAAGCATGATGTAGATCATGGGCAGCATAGTGATGAAAGCAAGAGCAGCATGATGATGCATGATGCAACATGGTGGAACTACACAGTAAGGTGTAGCAAATGGACGAAATGCAACACTATGATAGGTGAAGGAGTCACCTTAGATAATCAATTGAAGCAATATGTCTTCAACGGATCTCTGCAGATATCAAAAGTCAAAGTGTTGACTTCTATTGTAAATGTACTATCTCTCTCAATTTCTTTGTTGAACTTTGAAGAACATAAAATAAGAATTGATCAAGGGTTTTCCCACATTGTGGGGTTTGTCCCTAGATAGTGCCACATCTTGTGCCCTCTTGTCTTGGCTTATCTTCTGGGATTTATATTTATGTTCTATCTGTAGTTTACTTTAACGTTGATGTGATTGCTAATCTGGAAAAGATATTGGAAAATTAAAATAAGTTTCTCTATCATAGAACATACCTAAACTTAACACCAGACTTGCAACAACCATTTGAGGCCGAGAGAGATGCCTCTGACCATGCTATTGGGGCGGTGTTGGCTTATATGGGCCTGACCTAGGTTTGGAAAAATTAGTTAGCCAAAAAAATCCCGTAGCTACCGGCCCTTTCGGCAATAGCCTGTGGAGCACGGATTGAGGTCTCGCCCGAGGTAGCAGGGGAGGGTGCTGGAACGAGGTTTTTGAACCCTTGGGATGTCTAGATGTGGTCTGGAGGGTTTGGGCACTATTCTCTAGCTTTGTGCTACTCTGTTTCACACAGATCCGAATTCAGAACAATCCTTACTACTTATTATTGCGTTGTTTATGTATTCAATCTACTTTTTGTGGTCTTAAAGAAAAAATTTATCAGATTTAACCAGTTCGCGCACTTAGAATAGATTCAAATTCACATATATTCATAACATAAGCATATGTGCATAGATCAAATAGTTATTTTAACCATACAAAAATCTAGATCCACGATAATTCAGATTTAACCCAAAATTACAGAAGCAACTTATCTTTATTTCCAATTTATCCCCAATACATCCAAATCTTCCCTATGCACTCAGCTGTAGGGGTCCACGCACATAGCTGCAGACTCTTCCAAGGCTCTGTGCACACAGTTGTAGAGCCTCTATCCCTTCCCCAATACCCTCGACTTGGACTTACATATGCTTTCAGACTTTTCTCCTAAAAAATCCATTACACATCAGATCCAAGATTACATACCAAAACTAAGCTACCTCTACCCATAGAGCCTCACTCTATTTATACATTTCCATGGACCACGATCCATGGGCAGGCTTACTCATTTACATTTCTTTACATTATTTTTGGGTGGACTATCCCTTTGACTCTACTTATTACAAATCGCGCTCCACGCATCTCACAAAGTCTTTACCTTATCTTTACCCAAAATTTCGACTTTGTGCTCCATGACTGTTGCCTGGGCTTCTGCTACCCAACAGTCCCCCAACACAATCACCGTGACTCGCTCCGAGTCACTCAGCTGGTGCGACAATCTTTGCATGGAGGTCGGTTAGTAGTCTCTGTACTTCGCTTGTACTAGTAGTAAACTCTTCTGTCATCCACTATATCCGCTCCACACATGTCACCGACACATCAGTCTCTATCGTGGCTAGCTCCGTGGTGGCATATTCTGTTTGCATATGTGCTACCTTGCACTCTATGGTGGTTGAGACAACAAATGCCTCAATCCAGCCATGGCTGGAGATGGGTTTTAATCACTACTTCCTTCCATCTGGTGGTGTCGGCTTGAACTTTCAGGTCTTGGGCCTCCCTTATCTTAGCCAAGTGCTATGTAATAACAACGGTCTGCATGGTTCCTTTGATCGCATCGTAGGCTTGCTAAAGCTCCTTGGCCTCGGTTTCTAGTCGCTAAAGTGTGGGATCCTCCTAGAGGGAGGTGAGCATAACAATCAACTCTATTAACAGGTTGGTACATTCCTTCAGTGAATGTGTGAGCGTTGCACACCCCTAATGATGTTTTGGCACTGCTCGGTGATCTCTGGGGGTGTCGGCGGTGGAACCTGTAGTTTTAAGTCCTTGATCTGCAAAGTAAGCTCCAGCTGAATCCCCGCGGCCTCGTCCTTTGCTTGACCGAACCTGGTAGTGAATTTACGTATTTGTGTCTTAATGGGTAGCTCAACACCAATCTCCAGCTCAGGGGCACTCGCGCAGGTTTCCACTACTAACTGCTCCACCTGTTGCTTCTGTGTGACCGCTTCATCCCACTGGAGGCGCAATTGTTCTATATTAATTTTTTGCTCCTAGAGTATTTGTTCGGCATGACCTTCTCTGGCCCGGAGCTCCATTGTGGCGCTGTCCTAGAGATGTTGCAAACTTTCTCGTGGTAGGGCAGCCAAATTTACTCCTAGCCCTGTAAGCTGTCCTAGCACAACTCGGTCCTCCACATTTGTAGTGATCAATGCTCCTGCTGGAATTGCGATGGAATGAGCCATTTGAGCCTTCAACAATGGTTCAGTGGCTGTCATACCGGGAACCCCCTGAGTAGCAATGATGCCCATTGGTGTGATCCTTATCACAAGTTCCTGTAACTATGTACGGAGTTCCCCCAACACAATCTGATGCTCTGACATGGCCTCGTCGATTGCATCCCGAGTGGCATCCCGAACAGTGTTCTCTATGTTATTTAGGTCACCCTTAGTTAAGGTGGTCACTTCGCTGTCCACTTTAGACACCTTCGCCTTCTTTCATGGCTTTGGACGTTCTGGTTGCACTGACCACTTCAAAGGTGCACCCATAGCAGTTGATGGTGGTTCTTTTGTGGCCATCTTAGGGGGTGCCTTTTGACTGCTTTTTTCCGTTGTTGATGTAGACCCTCCTGGTGGTGCCTTTCCTGCTGCCACCTGTGCCACCTCTCGGGCTGCCTGAACCTCTGAGGCGAGTTGTTCATTTCGTTTTTGTTTTGAGGCATGCTTAGCATCCTCCTTTTGTTTCTGGATAGCGCCTCATTGTGCTCTACTGCCTCTGGTCTGCGCCATGCCCGTGGCCACGTATCCACAACCACGTTGACAGTGTCATCAATGGCAATAAAGAGGAGTGAGGTCGATACGTGGGCCGGGTCCTTGCACGTCCTGATGTAGATGTACTGCATGTCCGCTTTAAACTCGACAATATGCTTCATGCTTTCATAGATCGCGTTGGCAGGCGGGGTTGCACGTTAATACATTGGTGCACATTCATGCCCATCTGTATCCAAAAGGATTTGATGTTCCAGATTCATCTAGCGTCCCTTGTCACCTAAAGGGAAGTGTATTTGGTAGCTTCTAGCCAATCCTGGTCCAAGACAGGAAACTGGCTGTCTTCGGGTAAGTCAGTGGCGACCAACATAATGGACAGGAGCAACCACACATAATGGAAGGTCTTTCCCTCCTCCTGGACCTCTCGGTAGTTGGTCAAAAATTATTCACAAAGGAACTATGACTAATTGAACCATTCTCCAGCGGCCCATTCCTCTGCGAGTGCAATAACTACTACCAGAACCTCAGTGCCCCAGCATTTCCGCATCACTTTCCTTGCTAGAAATTGGGTGGCGACACGGACTACATTATCTGAAATGCTATCAATGATGTATCCTCACTTCCCTTCTTGAGCTTATACTTCTTTTTCAGGTTGTCTATCATCATGACATCGCCACTTCTATCAACAATTTCCTGGAGGTCTCTTCCTTCACAGGGGAGCAGCAAAACCCAATGAACAAGTTTAGTTTTGACGCGGACAAGTTTGCCAACCCATAATATTTCCTCATGGAGTAAATAGAGCAACTGCCTTATGACCAACATTGTGATAGGGGGCCGAAGAAAGTGAGGAATAGACAAGAGACAGAGCAACCTGACTTTTTCCATTTTTCGCAACCACTCCTTTGGCTGTATTGTTGTCACTGTCCCTTCTGCACTCTGCTCCATCAGTGCGTCAGTTGCCAAGTGGGGAAATTTTACTGTATCTGCCAGGTCCCAATCTTCGAATTCATTTTCGAAATACGGCCAACCACCGAGCTTTCCACTGAGACTGCTTTTGGAAGAGACAGGGTAATAATTATAGTGTCGACTTTATCCAGATTTGTAGGTACCTTCACCTTCCCCTTACTTGGAGACACATACTTGGGTCGTTTTATCGGCTGGATGGGATCCTCTTCCGGGTTTACTTCTTTGACATATGTGGGAGAACCTTCTTCTTCCTCGTCGCTTTCAATTGTGACAGTTTTACCCTTTTCCTCCGTTGTGAACTTGCTAAAGGGCAGGTGTCGTAGCGACCACCTTACTGGTTTTGGAATCTAAGGGTCCTTCCTTGTCCATGGCATCCGAGGTGATTTAGGGAGCTTAGCTACTTGTGGTGTGGCTTTTTGCGAACTATCTGTGGTAGGATTTGTCACCTTGAGGATTGCTTTTAGGTAATGTTTTGGTAATGCTTGAAACCACAGACTTTCTTCTAGTTGCTTTCACTTGTCTTGGACCCAGGGTGTCTTTCCTGTGGAACGATAACTCGTGGTGGTGTGACCCCTTACTATGATTATATATGATTTCAAATTTTGAATCGGTTGTTTGCCCTTGCAGCTCATAAATGTGATTTTGGCGGTTACTTTACCGTGTTAATTTCCCGCTGTCCGCTCCAATGTGCCTTAAATGGGCCATCATATCATGAACAGTACTTGTAATGGTCACTTTCCATCCTTTCCCTACAGCAGCAGATCCCTAGGTACGCAGGTACATTTTCCATATGTATGTTGTGGCCATGTCGTGCAGCTTCTCGAAAGCCTGCTTTATAGTCTCACGCCCTCTTCCAACTGCATGGGGCGCTGGGACTGGGCCTCCTACGAATAGTCAGGTGGGGAAACCCCTCGTGCGGGTCTTCCATTTCCCAACTAGCCTAGGTTGTGGGCACCCTTTGCGTTCCATCGATTCTACGAATGGCTTGCTGTTTGTGCGTCCTTGTACTCCTGGGTGCAATTGCAACCAGGTTAGTGGGGTCGCTGCTTGTAGTAGTGTAGGAGAGCTAGCCATGTCTGTTTCCTTCATTAGTTCCTTCGCATAGTCTGTGTAGGTGACTTCTAATTGCAGCTTCTTAATTGCTTCATCTACCCAAAGCCACTGAATCCTTTCATGGATGTTGTCACCGGTGGGGTGAGCTGTATCAGTGCTAGTTCGTCTAATTGTAGAGAGACTTCCTTGCTTGGCCGCGTGAGCCTTCGTTCCGCGCAGTCCCGGTTGGATTGATGGTTTCCCGAGGTACATCCGTACCCTTCGTTGAATGATCACTTTATATCAACATGGCTATCGCGCACGTCCTCAAATCCATACCTGGAACCGCCTTTTACATCTTAGCTTCTGTGCCCCCCCTCTAGGTGCACGTGGCGCGTCTTCCGACACACCCGGTTGTTCCTGTGCTACACATAAAGTGCCAAGCATGACAAGCTTCCCCTCATTTGTTGCATTTTTCTCTATTGGCCGTTGTCTTTCCTCTGTGGTTACGTGTCGCAATGATTGAATCATCATATGACAGTTAAGTGTCGTAACTTCCTGAAATTGGTTCTGCCATCGCTTAGTCTCGTCATTAGAATCCACTGTGCAGGTGCTATCGCACTCCCATGAGATTCGTCCATCATCTGTGGAATGCACTCGATCTTGGTCTTGCGCTGTTATCTAATCGATGAAATCTAGTTTGTTGTCACCTTCCTCATCGTGCATGGGTTCGGTGTAGCACTCTCCTTCTGCTAGGTCCAACGGAACTACTACCCGCAGTTACTTCTTTTCGAACATCATTTTCTGCCTCTTTAAATTAATGATCCCTTTCATGTCTATGGCCCAATCAATTCCGAGCAATGTAGGATAAGGATTACTGTCATCAACAATCTCAATGACTTTGAAGTTGATGTGTGTACTTACACCTTCGATGTCCACGGTCACTCCTTACAATTGGCCCATTGGTAAGATCTTTTGTTGGTTGGCCATTCTTAGTTGAATTGGGGACCATTACAGTGCGGGATTGCCCATGTGCTACCATATTTTCTTAGGCAACACATTCGCATCCGAGCCTATGTCCAGGATGAATTGATCCATCTCATAGTTTCTAATTTGCACTGTCAGTCTCATTTCTCATCCGATGTGCAGAGAATGTCTTCCTATTTTCCGAACTACGTACAGCTTGCTTGATCCGGTGCACCTAGTGATCAGCTCCTGTAATCCTTTAATAGCTTTACTATCACGCAGCAACTTCATGTAGGTTTCAAGAAAGGTAGTAATCATGGAGGGGTCCAATCCTGGCTCTAGTTGGTCCCTCCCATCTGGAGTAGAGGCTTCCACGAAGGTTGTCTGAGCTCCCTTATGTGTCTTCATCCCTTATTCTAGCTCAAAGTCAGGTCCATTTGTAGGTACGTCTCGCCTCCTCCCGCCTTCTGCAAGCTCTTTTTGTGTATCACTTCCTGTGGTTGTGTCGCTCCTTAACACCACTTTTACACAGGGGTCCTCTTCGCGAGGTTTTGATCGCATTATCTGGACATTCTGGGTTAGTGTGGGTTGTAACACTCCCTTCTCACACATTTGGGCAATTAACATTGGATAGTCTACCATTTCATGATCAAACTGCTCACAATAGGGGGATGAGATCCTAGTTGGGTTAGTGTAGTCATGAGCGTAGTGTCCTGGCCCTCCACAGTTATAACAGATCAGCTGTTCACGGCCCTTCCTGGGCTCCATTCCTCTTCCTTAGCCATGCCCTGGAAATCCTCCTTGCCCTTCAATCTGTATTCTGTAAGCCGGGGTTCTTTCCATCATTAAGTCATAACTTCGACATGTTCGCTCATCGTGTCCTACTGATCGATAGAAGTTGTAATACAGTTTTTGCAGGGTCTGGGTATACTTTTGTAATAGGTGGCATTTATCTGTTGTGTGTTTTCCACCCACTTGAAAAATCACACACCAGAGTGCAGGTGCGGCACTTGGTCCTGTTTGTACCTCCAGTTTTAATGGCATCGGGCCTCCCCCAGCCAGATAGTTCACGAAGACAAGGCAATGATCCTTATCGTGCCCTTGGCTCTTGCATTTAATACAACCTACCTTTGCACATGCCTCTGGTCGAGGCACCCTTTCTTGCTTCAAGCTTTGCATTTCTAAACTCAGGTTTTGAAGTTGCCGTGGATTTGCTGAACTCCCAACCCTGGATCCAGTATTGGGGTTTCGTGCAACCTCATTGTTGTCTCCAGTGCCTCAGCTTGGGTTGAGATCTTTTGTTGTGATAGATTCATCCTCAGATGTGGTGTCAATGACACCACAAACCACACGCAGTGTTGTGCATCTGTCAAGGTCATGTTAGCTTCACAAATAGTGCTCTTTAACCTCTGGTCTAGATCCCACGGAGTTTCACCAGGAAACATTGCAATCTCCTTGAACCTAGTAACTGACTATGTTTCTGATTTTGGTAGGCCAAACTCTTTGTTTAGCACATCCTGGATTGCTGCTATTCCCTCATTCGGATGATTGGTCGAGTATTTTATGTAGCACGTCAGTGCGCGGTCTTATAGTGCACTAACTAGGGTGGCCTTCTTGATGTTATCATCTGTTATGCCTTGGTCGTCCCATACAGACCTTATCACAAACCAAAATCGTCCTGTTTCCTCATTCCCTACACCCTTAAACATTGGCAGCTTGATTTCACTCACCATCCCGACCTTTGAGGTGGGGTCGGAGTTGGTGAGGATGGATTTGATGTAGGTGTTGTGGGGGGTGGTGTGGACGGAGGTGGTATCAGAGGGAAGTGCTCCTTGATCAGCGAGACTGTACTTCTTGTTGAGATCCTTGCGAGCTCCTCCTTGCTCTCTTGTGAAATAGAAACCAGAGGACTGTTCCCTTCTCCTCCCGTTCCGTGGTAACCTCTTCCACTCCGCATTACTCTAGACATTAATAAATGCGCATAATATGTTTTTCACACAACAACATCTTAATCCAAGTATTCAATGATTTGATATACTTACTCCGCAGCCCTTGAGGAAATCGCCTTTCTGCTTCACTATAGCTAATAGTTGTATCTATCGCGAACTCAGTGATAAATCCTCTTATCACCCGATCCAACCAATGAACTATGGCGCATGTGATTTTATCTTCGATGGCTTCTAGCCTGTGCACCAGTTTTAGAGTCCACACAATAGGTTGATCTAATCTGCACCTTCCCACACTGTCAAATAGCCTTGCAAGCCATTCGTACAGCTCTATCGGAAATGTTGCAAAGAAGACTTCATGAATATCTGTGTATATATAGCGGTCCAACCAATCTTCCTCCGATATCGTGGATTTCTATTTTCCTGAACTGCGAACTCGTGGAGTTTCAAATCCCACCACTCTTCAATATCTTTCTTTGTAGGGTTCCAGTGTTGCAACATTAGACACCCCTTAAGCAGATCTCGGTCCCGGAAACAGAACCATTTGTTGGCTTATATGGGCCTGACCCAGGTTCGGAAAAATTAGCTAGCCAAACAAAAACCGTAGCTACCGGCCCTTTCGGCAACAACCCGTAGAGTGCGGACTAAGGTCTCACCCGAGGAAGTAGGGGAGGGTGTTGGAACCAGGTTTCTGCACCCTTCGAATGTCTATAGGTGGTCTGGAGGGTTCATGCACCATCATGTAGCTTCGCACTACTCTGTTTCACATAGATCTGAACTCTAAACAATCCGTACTACTTATTATTGTGTTGTTTATGTATTCAATCTACTTATTGTGGTCTTAAAACAAACATTTATCAGATTTAACCAGTTCGCGCACTTAGAATAGATTCATATTCACATATATTCATAACATAAGCATATGCGCATAGATCAAATAGTTATTTTAACCATACAAAAAGCCAAATCCGTGATAATTCATTTTTAACCCAGAATTACAGAAGAAACTTATCTTTGTTTCCACTTTATCCCCAATACATCCAGATCTTCCTTGCACACTCAGTTGCAGGGGTTCGTGCACATAGTTGTGGACTCTTCCAGGCCTTTTTGCACACAGCTACAGAGCCTCTATGCCTTCCCCAATACCCTCAACTCGGACTTACAGACGCTTTCAGACTTTTCTCCTCAAAAACCCATTACACATAAGATCCAAGATTACATACCAAAACTAAGCTACCTCTACCCATAGAGCCTCACTCTATTTATACATTTCCATGGACCATGATCCATGAGCGCACCGACTCATTTACATTTCTTCACATTATTTTTGGGCGGACTACCCGTTTGACTCTAGTTATTACAAATCGCACTCCGCGCATCTCATAGAGTCTTTACCTTATCTTTACCCAAAATTTCGGTTTTGTGCCCCATGACTGTTGCGCGGGCTTCTGCTACCCAACAGGCGGTCCTTAATCAACACAGGCATCCAATGGCATATCATAGTGAGACACTTTCAGACATAGTCAAGAAGTATCACACTTATGACAAAGATATGTATTCCATTGTGCAGGCTTTCCCATAATGGAAGCATTACATTTTGGGGAACGAAATGGTCATCCACACAGACCACCGGCCCTTGCAGTTCATATAGACACAAGGGAAGTTGCAGAATGATCGCCATCAGAAATGGTCCACATACCTACAACAGTTCTATTTGAATATCAAGTATAAGAAAGGCAACACCAATAATGTTGTAGATTGCCTCGGTTGACCACCGATCATGTCGTTAACCACCATGCTCAACTCTTGTGGGAATGAGACTTTTGATTGACCACTTCTCTACAAAAGTGACCCAAAAATCGACCAGACATACCAGACGCCCTTGGAGGGTTAGCATGTTCTAGATTTTCACCTCCAGGATGCCCTGTTATGCCACTTGGGTCAACTTTGTGTTCCTTCAAGTGAACGTGCCAATATTATTTGGGAAGCGCACTACAGTTGGGCCGCTAGGAATTTCAGAGTCGAGAAAATGGTGGCAGTACTGTAGAAGTATTTCTATTGGCCGAATCTTCGATAGGATGTCAGGTAGTACATCAGATCCTGCACTGCCTGTGCCATTTCCAAACCAACCATTACGAAGAAAGGCCTCTATACTCTGCTTCCTACCCCTAGTCGACCTTGGGGATCCATCTCCATGGATTACATGTTAGGCCTTCCTTCTACTAAGCATGGAAATAGCTGTGCTTTTATGGTTGTCGATAGATTCTTGAACATGGCCATTATGGCAACCTGCAAGAAGAATATCATAGTAGAAGCCACTACTAAAATCTTCTTTGAACGAGTGTGGGTACACATTGGGATCCCACAATCTATCATCTCAGATCGGGACATCAGGTTCCTTAGTGAATTTTGGTCCAACATCTGGTCGATGTTGGACACCAATTTCACTAAGTCCACAACGTTGCATCCCCAAACTGATGGCCAGACAGAGGTCGTCAACAGGATGATCGTACACATTCTGTACATGTACAACTCAAAGCATCCATGCACATGGGATGAGAACCTCCCCTATGTCCAACACAGCTATAATCGGGATCTCCACAGCTCGACTGGCCACAACCCCTTTTAGGTGGGCTTGGGATTCTAGCCACTAAGTCCCATTGATGTGGTCATGCCATTTGTAGCTACTTAGGCAGATTCAACTCATGTCTAGTCCGAAACTGATAAGGAAGAAAACTTCATTGAGAAAATCCAACATATCCGCCAGCAGGTACATGACATTCTGGAGAATAAAATCTCAAGTACAAGCAATGACATGATCAACATTTGGTCCCACACAAGTTTCAGGTGGGTGAAAAAGTTTGGTTGCATTTGCAAAAGGAACGCCTTACCAGAGCCTATTGGAAAATCAAACCACTTTGATATGGTCCTTACACCATTACCAAGGTTGTGGGAGACAACGCATTTGAGCTTAGCATTCCCCCATTCCTTGGCCTACACCCAGTGTTCAATGTGGACCACCTTCGACCGTACTTCCCACCATTGCTAGACACATCAAACATTGCAGAAAAACTCACACCTATAGAGTTAAACCTAGATTGCATGGAACATGCCACAGCTGATCAGATCATGGACACATAGATCAAGAACACCTCACAACAAAATCCAACTATATCGAGTTGCCAAAGTAGGTCAACTCCTTCACCAAGGCAAGTGGTTCACGAGGGACCAAGTTCAACAGAAGTTTCCTTATATCAAGGAGGAACTCAATGCTATGGGTACCATTGCTTCCTAAGGGGGGAGGAATGATCCAGGTGGATATTGGTGGCCACCCACCTATTCCACTTGGACCTCCACCATTGTTTCTTTCATTTTTTCAGTTTCCTTATTTTTAGCACAATTTACTATTTTTGGAAGTTTTTCGGGTCGTGAACTTCCAGAGCCATTTTGAGGCCCTAAATGACGTTTTTTGGGAAAACTTAAAGCAACAAGAGGCCACAGACCCACTCGCTCAAAAGTTATAGTCCTTGGATAGATATTTCTGACGAGGTATTTTGCACGTCAAACGGAGATCGTATGCCAAAGTTATGACCCCAGGAAGTTGATGTACCAATTTACCCAAACGGGGCCCATAGTTTGGCGCTTCATCTCCCAGGGTTAGGCTTTTGGATGTTTAGGGTTTTCCATTATTTCTCAACAATAAATAGGCCTTCAAGCCTCATTGTACCACAGTTCAGAGTCATGTAGCCGCCACATCTCTTCTCAGAGATAAGTTATCATCACCCTAGCTAGTTTATTTCCATTGTTGTTTGTAAGCATATTTCAGTATTTTACATTAATGAAATGAAGTATTATTTCCACTGCAT
>APFE031362661.1:75504-127679 GCA_000404065.3 Pinus taeda
CATCTCTATGTTTATGGTTATCTCTGTAATTTGTTGTGTTCCTGTTTAAATCTGGATCACTCTGACCCCTAACTCTAAAAATCATGGCCATATGGGCCATATAGGGCCGAGGACTGGGCCTTATCACCCACCCCCATCGGTGAAGCGTCTTTTTCTCTGGGAACATGGTCTTATGGGTGCCATGGGTCCAAGGGTTGGGCTAGAAGACAATATTATCAATTAAAATTTATATGAGTAGAGATTACATGATCTCACGAGAACTTATATGAGAAAAATTAATGTCCAAGAGTCCACTTAATATAAGCTTGAAATGAGTGTACTATAGTCATCTTCTATATGCAAGGATTAACAATATCTTGGGAAATATTGGAGGAATAGAAGAGAACAACTTTGTTTATGGAGATTATAAAGCAGAAAAAGTAGCAAAACACTTCTTCTTACACTATACTAGGCATTCTGAAGTTGTCACAAAAAAAAGCAACATTATGTATCCTCAAGCCATTTGTAGTTTCTTATGAAAACTTAAAAGATGAAAAATTGTCTTTGAGCCTTGCAAAAAGTTTCAAGTTTCGCTTATTTTTATGTAATGGTATTTCTTTAATGACTAGGGCTGTTATATTTAAACATTTGTTATTTGGGTTGTTTAAACTTTAATATAGGCCTTGGATTTAAAGACCTATTGATTGGATTTAATTGCAGATTTTTTGGAGAAATGTGAATATTTTATGGAGTATATATATTGAGTGGAAATATCTACTATGTTTGAGAATAACCAAGATGACCACTACAATTTCCACAACTACAACTGCAAGACATAAACCATTGTTAGTGTTATAAAAGACCATAAACATGCATTGTAGTTCCTATTAACTCTGGATTTGTCTACATGAACCTAAGTGTTACTTTCCAGCATACGTTTATGGATATTATTTGAGGTCAACTCAATATTATAAATTTTTCCGTTTCACATAAACAGTTCATGAAAATCATATGGGATGGACTCAACATTATAGAGTTCATCATTCGACATTGATGATTTGTGAGTATCGTTGTCATATAGGTACCTTCTTGAAGAAATTTTTTCTAGCCCTACCCTATTCAAAAGTTGTAATGTATGATTTTTGGGGGTGTATGCAGAGTTTAGTGTTTAAGGGGGATAGCAAAATCTATGCCATTTTCATAGGTTTCAGTTAAGCATTCCAAGATTTGATCTTTAGAAATTTTCCTCATGCATTGGATTTACATGTCGAGTCCCGACATTGGAGTATGAATTACAGATGGACTCTGGGGGAAAATCAGATGGGCATTTTAAAATTCTTTATTATATTTTTTTAGGTGTAGCAAATGACAATTTTCATGACCTGATATTGAGTTCTTCAAATGGGGCACTCCAAGATTTTCAAGATTCACAACCCTTGAAGATTTCTATTTTTAAAAAATAGTCTTTATTGAAATCTAAAAGTGGATTTGAAAATACATTGGAGAGATGAGAATAAAGTTCCAATTTTGTGGAATTCAAAATGTTTTAGGCCCCACTCAAAGCCAGTCAAAGTTGCTCAAATTTGGTAAAACCCCTGGAAATAGGAACTTTCATTTTTCAGAGGATCACATTTTCAAAGACCCAGTATTATGTATTGTATAGGGATAAAGCTTTGTGGCCATTGGAGACTACACACACACACACACACACACATATATACAATTTCCAATATTTAATAATTAATGAAGAGAAATCTGAATGAAAGAACATGCCTCCTAGTGAAAAGGCATTCACTTATATATATAATATATATATATATATATATATATAATATATATATATATATATATATATATATACTATATATATATATATATAAATTATATATTGCAATTTTATCATCTCTCATATTTTATTCAATACAATATTGTAATCCATATGGATACTTTTATATTAATCCATTATTTTGGATATTCAGTTTATGAATCATATTTGTTTATTTAATTTGGTATAAGGCAAAGTCTGATCCCAACCTTTGGCCACCAAATATTTCGTGAAAAAATATGTTATCCTTGGCAACGTATCTATTTCCTTTTTGGTCACAACCATAATTTTTAGTTTCTCTAATCATGGTCACTAGATTTGCTTTGATTGAAGAAAAATATATTCAGTGCAAAATTTGAAAACAAAAACTGAAAATTGGCATATATCAACAACAAAAAAAGCGTGAGGCGTGACCATAAGTAACAAAATCTAGAAATAACTATATAAATTGTCATTGTGGTATATTTACTTTGTTGTATCAATTGGTGCTTGCATGAGACTTCCACGTAAAGAAGAAACAATTCAAAATTGCTTGTAATTATAAGACAAAAATATGGTTTCAGAGTTGTTACACCTTAGTTTGCATGGGGTTGGTTCTGAAAATCATTATTGTATTTTGAGGACACCTGAAAAATAACGGTGTCCTAGTGATTAGGGAGATGGATATAATGTTTTGAAATTTTTTTATTTTGTCACTTAGTGGACTAACTGAAGGCCGAGGTTCAACCCTTACCATTCACAAGCATAGTTATCAAATTCCTATTTACAAATTTAAAGAAGCACATGAAGGCCTTTGGTTACAAAGTGATTATGGAATTTTAAGAGATCTTGGACATTTCTCCAGCAGAAGTGGATGCATTGTTGTGCATGGTGATGGCACTCATCTAATTTGATTTGATTGATAAGGCATCATTTCTCATTTGATATTCCCACAAATTTTCCACTTTGGCATTTGCAAGGCATATTGCATGACACTTGGATGAAACCCTAGAAGCCTTAAGGTAAGGGAAGGGATACAAGATCTAGATAATGAAAATTGTGAAGGATTGACTAAGCTATGTCCATGAGTTTTGGTCTATTTGTATGCAACAAAATGATTATAGCAATAGATTGGAGGACAATTCATATGTCAAATGGAAAAACATTTGTGTTGCTTTTCTTGAGATATTCTGAGCATGAAGTCAACATTTAACATGGTACACTTGGTAGGCAATTTTTGGCCTAGTTAGTTTTGACAAATGAATAACCAATTGTGGGAGAAATACTCAACTCAATAAGCTAGGTATAGAGAAAGCAACTTTCCCGAACAGTGAACTTTGTAAGACAATCTGGAACCAGCTATATGTTAACAAGGAGACATTTTTTCTAATAGGCAATAAAGTTATGAAAAGACCACATGATGATTGTCAGAGTAGCATAAGCAGAATCTCAGGCCTGTACCACAAATCATTGTAGGTCATATTGAAGGGTGTTGTTGGGGTCATTTTTTTAGTATTTTTCAGACCCAAAATTTCCCCATTAGGAAATTTTATTTCTAAAATGGCACATGTGGCAACAATCTATGTCAAGTGGCATGTTTATTCCTTAGATTAGATGGAATAGTGACCTACTCTTGCCTAATGAACCAAATGAATAGGAAATAACACTTGTCATACATACATATACATACACATATAGATAGATAGATAGATATAGAGAGAGAGAGGGGGGGGGGGGCCGGGGCCGGGGGCGGGGGGAGAGAGAGAGATATGTGCTAGCATAATTTTCTTATAGTTGGATGACCTTTTTGATTGAGAAGCAATGAGGATTGGATAGAACTTAGAACTTTTATGGGCTGACCCATGCAAATGTGAATGTGACTTTGTGTCAAAGGATCTGATGGTCAATTTTAAGAGTGCCCATTGTAAGTGGTTCTTTAAAATGTGGAATCAGATGTCCACATTTGAAAGGAAATTTGACTCACATGTCCACATGATATGAAACTTCTTAGTTTTCTTCGATATGAATTGTACACTTGCTGAGATTTTGGGGCAGAAAATGAATGTTTGATTAGATTGACAGTTTTATTGGTTTGGGTGTGGCTTGGTCTTTGATTGTAGTAAAATTTGATCATTTTCCTTAACATATACAAAATGAAAGTTGAATAAGACTCACAATTCTATTATTTGTTATGTATCCTGGTGTTAATTTTTCCAGGAGTGCTTTAAGAAACATGTCCAGAGGGGCTGCAAACAATGACTACATAGAGTGAACAATATTCCTTAAACTTAAATCTTAGGTTTGATGGATATCTATTCTGTCACTCTCATCTCCAACTCGGACTTGGCCTCATCCCTTTTGAGCTTTTTCTATGTGGTGGGGAAAACCACAGTGAGAATGTAAGCCTGATTGATAGCTTAGTATACACTAACATGGTGGTATGTGGTAACCTATTATTGGCACCAAGGGATTCAATTACAATCCATCAAAACCCATTACAAGTACTTAACAATACAATCACATCTAATGTTACACCATTAATAGTTAAAAACACTTGCAAACAAAAGCCAACATGGAAAAAATTGTCCAACCACAATAACAATAACCTTATGCAATGCACACATACAGGTTCAAAAACATTTCAAAGAAAAACATGTGTGTCATAACTAATGATATTGTAACCACTTTGATCCAAATTATATTAAAAACAAACCAAAATTGAGTTGCAATTGAACAACTATAGGTATTACCATGCTCCACAACTTTGTCTAGTGATGCACGAGAACCCAAAACAACTGCACAATATTCCCCCCTCACTCTATTGTCATCTAGAGAAAGCTATTTTGATGCAATTACATATTAGCATATGCTCTTTAAAAGGATGAGAAAGACATCCCTGTCAAGAGTAGAATTTTGATTATTATTTCAAACAGAAACAATACCATGAGAACATTTAAGAGTTATACCTATGTCATGATATCGGTTCATGATGTTACATCCAGATACAACTAGGCATAACAACCCAAAACATATGATGTTGGGAATATTACAAATAATTAATAATTATGCATAAATTCAGTATAGATTTCAAGGTAATGGGAAATGGGACATAGTCTGCAATTTTTCTTTCAATTATTTAAAACATAAAGTATCAACGAGTAACGAGACTTATGTAAGAAGATTCTTTGTTAATCAGTCTACTCCCTCATTAGAAGCAAAGGCAAAAATTGTTTTATTGACATTTTGAGATAGATACAAATTAAATAATGATTTGACTTAAAAAAATATTTCCCAAGATTTTAACCAAAAATCTAAAAGATAAATCCTAGTTAGACAACACCATAATTTATTAACGGAAATCATAAGAACATAAATCAGTTACTTTTTTCAAAATACTTTTGTACATATACATGGAATATATTATATTTGTCCATAAATTTGTTACCCATACAAAAAAACGTAATCGTTCCAATTTGGGAAAAAATAATACATTAACAGGTTCTTATTTAGTGAAATAAACATGCTATGGTAGACCTAAGAAAAATGATAGCAACAACCCATTCACATACTAGGGACCTATCTTAATGTTGATCAATGATTTATGTTACAGTGGGTGGTGATCCTATTGTAGAAATTCCCACTGTAGATCACCTGATAATGCAATATACTAAAGCAAAATACTTGATCTACTTCTACAAACAATTATGCAGAAGCTTAATCGAATTGAGGAAGATCAATTAAACACATATAACTGATAAGAAGAAATCAATCATGCATAACACAGAAGAAATAACCCAAGGAAAGCCTCAGCCTAAAACTCCAATCTCTGTATTATCATACAAGTGGAAAATAGTCCGAATTACAAAAAGAGTCAGCTCGCAAGCTATCATGCTCTCTCTGCAATCCTCCTGCTGCTCATAGACAATCAAAGGCCTCTCACAAACCTTCTCCTCTGTCCTCCAAGCCTCCTATTTCCTTGCGCAGTTTTTCCTGGGGTCCAGTGCTTCCACAAGTGTGAATTCCCACATCACACTGCTCACTTGGCTTAGAAATCACTGCACAAACTTGAAGGAGATAATTCCTTCTCCATGGACGAGTTTCCTTTATAGGAAAAATCCATCCAATTGATAGTACATTTTCCCTCCTCTGATCTCAACTGGGTCTTTGTCTGAACTGACATGCATGAGTTATTTATGAGAGAATATTTAGTTATCTGAAGTGCAACAGTTACATGCAAGCAAGAATTAACTAACTGAACTTACAATTAATTCAACAAACTATTTGAATTAATCTAACTGGACTTGACTTAGTTAACTGAGACAAATAATTACAACTCATCCTTATCTGTTTAACTGATGGATAAATTCCTCAATCAATGGAGAAACTGTTGCATGTCCTCACATAGACTTCATGTTTAATTTTCCACAATTAATTAACTCATGGTGAATTAAATTTATTTTCAAACAACTGTTAAGTTCAAATTCGAATTTTACTTCTCAATTTTAGTCCAGGGGCCGACTAAAATTGGAATCCATCCCAAAATGCTATTTATAGTAATGCTATTTTTAACACTTCCATTTTTTATTCATTGTTGCCATGTCCAACGCTAGTACCCAAACTGCTATTTATAGCAGTGCTATTTTTAGCATTTGTTGTTGCTATTTTCAACACCTATGTCGAATTGGAAACAAAATCTGCACTTGACAATGCTCTAGACATCCTTTGAATGTCTACAGAGGGATTAATTGTAAAAGATTGAAATTGACAACTCCAATTTATTGCTTCCCTATAAAGTGGTTTTAAATTTTCCTTCTGAACCTAATAGATGCCTTTCATTTGATTACATATAAGCTCTGAGTTGGTGAAGACTTCAATATCATGGACATCATGTTTTTTTCCTCTTTTAGCCCTTCAACAAGGGCAATGTAGTATGCTATATTATTTGCCGTCCTTCTAGGCACATCTCTCTTTCCATGGAGAAAATGATTTATTTCCATATTGTAAAGGACAAATTCTGCAACTGTTCAACCTGGATTTGGAAAGCATGAAACTTCAATGCATAAACGCCATTTTTGCACCATTGTTTACACTTAGAAGAGCAATTATCTATTTCTTAATACTCAATATGTTTTTTAGTTATATATAATTGAAAAAATCAGTTATCTATTCCTAATCTACACCACTGGCTGCTAATTAATTGAACAATCATAAACCATTCCATTCTTTTTTCCTTTTATGGCTTTCAAATATAAGGATAAGGAAAAACAACTTAAAAATATCATAACACACAACTAGCATCTCCTAGAAAGAAACATACAAAATTTGGTAACATTTCTAGTGGACACATCAAAATGAAACAACCAACCTCTCCAAGCAAGAACCATGAACCATTTGGGAACATTTCCGTTAGATAAATCGAAATGAAACAACATGCATTTTCAAGCAAAATCCTTGTAGCATTTGGAAATTTTTTTTTCTGATACATAAATATGAAAGAACCAACATCTCCAAGAAAGAAACATATAGCAAGATGGGAAGGGCATATTCAAGCAAGGTTGCCCAGAAAAATATCAGTAGGAATTGGGTAAAATAAAATAACAACAAACCACCACAGAAAAAGTTTGTAGTTTGGAAACATTTTCAGTAGATACATCAAATTGAAAGAGTCACTGACACCATCCCTAGACCAAAGAGAAATACAAATCATGGAAGAACAAATAACAACAAACCTCAAAAGGATAGGAAAACAAGTGTGTTCTCGGTTGAACATATTTCCTTGTATTTGATTCACTTGCTTAATATCAATAAAATACCATATCAAGGATACATGTTTCTTCTTGTTGGGTTTCTCTTGAAAAATAATTGTGTAAATTTTTGTGTTGTGTTTTTATCTCTGTGTGTCCATTATGCTTCTTATCTCTTGTTAATAATTTTTGTATCTCGGTGAAAAGTAAACTTGTTTAGTTTTCATAAAGTAATCTAAGTAGTTACAAAATTTCATGTAAGATTAATAATTTCAACCTTTACTACTTCATTTGGATGAGTCTTTCTTGTGCATAGATCATTGTTTAGGTGGGTTTTCGATGAAATATCACTAGTTCAGGTTTTTACTCTGCAATGCATGAGTTACAGACTCCCTTTTCCTTATAGTTAGAGGATTCTCATGGATTTGATCATGGGATTGCAGCCTTTGCGTCTCCATTGGGTTGGCTAGGTTTTGTGCAATCAACAACAATGTCCAAAAAGAGGCAACATGACAATACCTTGAGGCTGTTTGGTTGTGTTATATTCTTTCCACAAGTAGCTACCCTAATAAATCGGGGGGGTGGAGCCCCCCCTCGTTGCACTGATTATGCAGCGGGGGGTTTGAGGGGGGTGGGTAGCCCCCCTCTATGGGGTCCAAGGCAGCGTCCTGGGGAATTTTTTTTTGGACGTTATATTAGGTGGGAGGACCTACCTATGGCTTTGTGCATGGATTTCGCAAATGGTTTTGGGCGCGATGGTTTTCGGTCCATGGTATTGGATGCTTCGACATGTATAAATATGTATTGAAACATTGAAAGGAACATAATGAAATATCAAGTTGGTAGTCCTAGTTTTGGGATCTAGGGGAAAATCTATGTGTATATCTGTTTTATTTGTTATGCTCCCACATTGTTTATTTTGTGTTCTTAGAATTTGTATGCACGTAGTTTCTATACGAGGTTAAAACCTACATTTGGTATCGGAGATGTTTTAGCTTCAAGGGGATGCCTTTGTCGCTGAGGGTTTTTGCTCGGGCCTGTAGTAGACCCTGTTCAGTGGGAGATCTGCAGGATTGATTCGGGTGGTGAAAGAAGATGGAGAGCAGCGGAAAGATAGAGATCGATAAATTTAATGGTCAGATTTTTGACTTGTGGAAACTCAAGATGGAGGATTTGTTGGTGGATAAAGATCAGTGGATCATGGTAGATCCGAGTACTAAACCAATGGGAGTGTCTGATGAAGAATGGAAGAAGTTGGCTGGGAAGGCAAAGAGCATAATATGATTGTGTGTATTAGATTTAGTATTGCTGAATATATCAGGGGAAACTATGACGAAGGCTTTGTGGGACAATCTAGGGAATTTGTACCAATCTAAGTCTTTGGTGAATAAACTGTTCCTACAGAAAAAGTTGTATAACCAGAGGATGAAAGATGGAGACTTAGTGACAGAGCATATGAATTCAATTAATACTATGGCAAGTCAGTTATTATCTATTGATATTAAAATTTCAGATGAATATAAGTGCATCAGTTTGTTGTGTTCTTTGCAGATTCATGGGATAGTCTGGTTATTGCAATAGGTAGCAATGCAATTGCCTTGCAGTTTTATGAAATAGTCTCATCCTTGCTGACAGAGGAAATGAGACAAAAAAATATGGAGAGCCAGAATGGAAATGCATTGTCTATACGAGGACAGTCCCAGAACAAAAACAAAAACAAGTCATTGAGTGGGAGATCTAAATCTAAAGAGAGATCTAAATCTACAGGAAAACATGTAAAGATGTACTGAAAATGCAGAAAGGAAGGGCACTACAAAAGGGACTATAAATCTAAAGCTCTTGACAAAGGAAAGAGATCTGATGATGCGCCTTTTACAGAAGTGAAAACCATCTCAGATGAAGGTGGGGATGTGTACTTGGATTCTTCAAGTACACATGTAGATCTTGAGGTGTGATTGATTGACTCAGGTGCATCCTTTCACTTCACTCCCCATAGAGAGTGGTTCTGCGAGTATGAGAAATATGATGATGGTGATGTCTTCTTGTGGGATGACAGGAAGGCTAGAATCATTGGTCACAGAAAAGTCAAGTTGAAGTTACAAGGTGGAAGGATTAGAACACTTCCAGGTGCTATGCATATTCCTGCATTAGCCAGAAATCTGATTTTTGTAAGCAAGCTGGATGATGCATGTGTAAAAACAGTGTTCGAGAAAGATACTTGCAAGATGGTTCGGGGAGCACTGGTATTGATGTGGGGAGTTCGGATTGGAACTCTGTACAAGCTGCAAGGTAGCACTGTTGTTGATGGGTTCAACAGTTCTGTGGTTCAAGAAAGTGGAGCAGAAAATCTAGTGGTCTCTGGAGAAAAAACCATGCTATGGCATCAAAGGCTTGGACATATTGAAGAGAAGGGCCTTAGAATACTTCATGGTAAAGGTATGGTAGAAGGTATGAGTAATGGCTCTTTGGATTTTGATTTCTGTGAAAATTGTGTATATGGGACGCAAAATCAAGTGAGTTTCCCCTTTAGTGGTAAGAGGGCGAAACATATATTAGAGCTTATGCACAGTGATGTGTTTGGACCTGTGAAGGTTCCATCACTGGGTAAGTCTGTGTACTATGTATCATTATAGATAACTTCTCAAGGAATACATGGATATATTTCCTTAAGAAGAAATATGAAGTCTTTGACAGGTTTAAAGAATTTAAGGCTCTAGTGGAAAACCAAATAGAAAAGAAGATAAAGGTGTTGAGGATAGATAATGGTGGAGTGTTTTGCAAGAAGGAATTTGAAGAATTTTGTAAGAAGTATGGTATAGCATGGTAGAAGACTACTCCATACACACCTGAGCAAAATGGAGTTGCAGAAAGAATGAACAAGATGTTGATGGAAAGGGCAAGAAGCATGCTCAGTGGTGCCAAGTTAGGAAAGAGATTCTGGGCAGAGGTGGTGGAGACAGCATGTTAGCTGGTCAACAAATCACCTTCATCGGCGTTGGAGGATAATACTCCACAAGAGGTATGGATGGGTAAGAAACCTTCTCTTTCACATCTGAGGTTATTTGGATGTGATGCATATGTACATGTTCCAAAGGAGAAAATAACAAAGTTGGATAGTAAATCTGAAAAGTGCATGTTTATTGGGTATAAGGATGGTTTAAAGGGTTATAAGCTTTGGAACCTAGTAACAAGGAAGGTTGTGTACAACTGAGATGTGGTGTTCAGAGAGGTGAAAGATGTTATTAAACATGAAGTGCCATCAAAGTAGCCCGAGAAGATAGAGCTTGAGCTAAACGAGGAAGAATCAGACTTTACAACAGAAGAGGAATCAAAAGATGAAGAGCCAAAAACTCTGGTTGTGAGACGATCAGTTCAAGAAAGAAGGCATCCGGAAAGGTATATTTCATGTGCTTTCTATTCAAATTTTGCTTTATCTATTACTGATGATGATCTTAGAACTGTGAAGGAAGTAGTAGATTCAGAGGATGGAAAACTCTGGAAAGAGGCCATGGTTGATGAAATGACATCTTTGCACAAAAATGAGGCTTTGGATTTGGTAGAGTTGCCGGTTGGAAGGAAACCCATTGGTAGCAAATGGGTGAAGACAAATGCAGAAGGAAAGGTGGAGAAATACAAAGTTCGGTTGGTAGAAAAAGGTTATTCCTAGGTACCAGGAATTGATTTTGGTTATATTTTGTCTCCTCTTTCCATGGTAGCTTCTATCAGATTATTTTTATCTTTTGTTGCTGCTTTTGATTTTGAGGTAGAACAGATGGATGTGAAGAGAACATTTCTTCATGGGGATCTGGAAGAGGAGATCTACATGAAGCAACCTAAAGGCTTTGCGGTGAAAGGTAAAAACGAACTGGTATGCAAGTTAAACAAGTCTCTGTATGGGATAAAACAATCACCAAGGATGTGGTATCAGAAATTTGATACATTTATATGGGGACTTGGCTTCACCATAAGCAAAGTAAATCACTGTGTGTATTTTAAATTAATTTGTGACCATGTTATTTATCTAGTCTTGTATGTCGATGATATGTTTATGGTTGGAAATGACAAAGAAATTATCCAGGATTTGAAGACCCAATTTTCTTCCAACTTCAACATAAAAGATCTTGGTGCTGCAAACTATATTTTGGGCATGGAAATTAAAAGAGATTGGGCAAAGAGGAAGCTCTAGTTCAACCAGAGGAAGTATGTCAAGACAATACTGCAGAGGTTTAATATGCAGGATAGTAAACCAGTGAAGGTTCCTATTCCTCTAGGTGTAAAGTTATCTGCAGAACAGTGTCCCAAGACACAAGAAGAGGAAGAGGACATGTCCCGTGTTTCATATGAAAGTGCAGTCGGTAGCTCGATGTATGTGATGGTCTGTACTAGACCAGACATTTCACATGCAGTGGGAGTATTGAGCAGGTTTATGTCAAAACCAAGGAAGGGGCATTGGACAACAGTGAAGGAGGTTTTCAGGTATTTGTGTGGCACTAGTGATTATGGTTTGTGCTACCAAGGAAGACCAGGATTAGACAGAGTTTTGGATATATGTGGCTTTGTTGATTTACAGTGGATTGGAGATTTGGATCAAAGAAGATCTACAAGTGGGTATGTGTTCAACCTATTTGGAGGTGCAGTTAGTTGGATGAGTAAGAAACAATCTGTGGTGGCACTATCAACTACAAAGGCAAAATACATGGCAACCACTCATGCAAGCAAGGAAGTAGTTTGGTTGTAGAGATTGTGTTCAAGTATGAGGTTAATATAGGGAGCTATAAGGATAGATTGTGACATCCAAAGTACAATTTTTTTGGCAAATAACCCTTCTTACCATTCAAAGACAAAGAACATTGATGTTCAGTATCACTTTGTGAGGGATATGATAGAAGAAAAAAAGTTGTTGCTGGTAAAGGTGGACACTTTGAAGAATACTGCAGATTCATTGACAAAATCTATGAGCTTTGAGAAGTTCTCTTGGTGTAGAGAAATAATGGGCATTGTAGGGTTGGATAAATGACTAAGCTTTCTTGTGGCCCCTTGTGGAAAGAAAACAACAAGTGGGAGAATCTTGGGTTGTGTTATATTATTTCCATGGCTAACTACCCTAGTAAATGGGGGGGGAGGGGGTTAGAAGGTGCCCCCCTTCGTTGCGTCGATTGCACAGCGGGGTGGTCATAAGGGGTTTGAGGGGGGCGGGTAGCCCCTGTCTTAGGTGGGTAGACCTACCTATGGTTTTGTGCATGGTTTTCACACATGGTTTTGGGCGCGGTGTTTTTCAGTCCATGGTATTGGATGGTTTGACATGTATAAATGTGTATTGTAACATTGAAAGGAACATAATGAAAAATCAAGCTGGTAGTCTCAATTTTGGGATCCAGGGGAAAATCTTTGTGTATATGTGTTTTATGTGTTATTCTCTCGCATTGTTTATTTTATGTTCTTACAATTTGTATGCAGGTAATTTTTGTATGGGGCTAAAACCTATAGAGGCTCCTAATTTGAACACAAGGACTAAAAATTCACAAGTGTTGTGATCCAAGTGTTGATGAACTATTGACCCCTCACTAATCAGAAAAAGGAAATGTTTGTTAAATAGTTAGAGGTACTAGAAGCAATGGAAGAATCAAAGTTCAAGAAGTTTGTTTTCCCTGTTCCTCAACAACTTTCAAGGAGTTTGAATAACTCCCATTTACAAGTAATATATGAAATTTTAATAAATATTTTATTATCTAATTTGGCTTGTAGAAATCACAACAATTTGTCCACCTCAGTACATTTCTCATTTTTAAATAGACTCAACTTCTCTATTAAATTTTTTTAGATGCACACAGGAACAATGACTTTGAAAAATAAAAATAAGAACAAAAAACAAAAACATAAAAAAAAGTCACCCTTTTCAGGTTCAATCTTAAGAAACCATAAAAATCATGTTATAGATCATTATGTGTGTCCAATACCGTAGAACCCAACACAAAATAGACGAAGATTTGAATTAAAAAGTGTTTGGAATTCAAATTCCTCATTCTAGTTCAGGTTCTTCGGCCTTCATTTCATATTCAAGAATTTACTAAAAGAAATGACCTCCATGGAGTAATACTAAAAGGCTCAAGCTCTGTTCCTTTCCCACGCTGCCTAATTTACTTAAATAACCCAGTCTTGATTTTATTTGGTAATCGCAGGAATGGATTTTATTTTATTCAGGAATATGGGGATTTTATTTGGTAATCGCAGGAATGGATTTTATTTTATTCAGGAATATGGGGATTTTATTTTGAAATTTTCTATAATATTTTAAAAATGCTATATACCTAAAAGTCTTATCAAATTTATAAACTAAAAGAAAATCCGTTCAAATTTTTCATGATCATACCATGGAAACGACGTCTACATGTACAGGTCTGTTATCATGATCTCACCATGGCTTTTATGCTAGATATCGCTTTTAATCTTTGGAATCACATTGATTCTAATTTCCAATTCTTAAGAGCGACTCTCATTCTCTGCTTGCCGATAATTGCAGAGGTGACAAAAGGATTCTGCAGCATGGAATGCCGTTACCAACAGATTTTGATGGATGAAGGAATGGAAACCTGTCCTGCTTCTTCACCATCTTCACAGAGTACTACTTCTTACTGTGGAAAATTTTTCTTAACCAATACAGCCTCTGCTTCATAAGATCGGAGGCATAAGAACTGTCCATATGTTCAGGTATTTTATAATGTATGTATTGTTTAAGAGCAGCTGCAGTAAAATACACGTCCATAGATGATATAGAAATTTATCTCTGTTTTGTGATAGGATGGGGTGTAGTAGGGAGCTTTTTTATCGTTTTATGAGGCTACTTGTTACAATATGATTCAGATCCATTTCTTGCGGATTAAAAAAAAAAAAAGTGTGATCGCACTGCAAAATTGGCATCTTACTTAAAACCCTTAAAATTGGCATTAACTATGATTGATAATTCGGACAGGATCGCATTTTTGACCAGTCATTAAACAAAATGGGGGCCCATTAAAAGCTGATAGCCACCTGAGTATTAACAGAGAAAACCACATTGATGCATTAACCATGATAATTCGGACAGGATCGCATTTTTGACTAGTCATTAAACAAAATGGGGGTCATTAAAAGCTGATGGGCACCTGAGTTTTAACAGAGAAAACCACATTGATGCAATGCCATATTTCCAATAAAGCTATTTTTTTATTTCCAATAAAGCCATATTTTTTTTTAAAGTGCATCAAGGCATTATGCATTTGATGTGGTAACTAATATTTTTAGAATTATAGCTTTATTAATGTATGGGACAGTGTACGTAAACAGAAATCTATTTGTTAAAATCAAAAGAGTAACATATACTGCTTAGTATTAATGAAATTATAGTTCCAAAATATTGATGACATATACATATGGCCAGAAATATTGATGGCATATTTTTGGAATTATAGTAGCATATATCTCTGAAATTATAGTTTTATTATTTTAGAACTATAGTTTTATTAATGCACGAGGCAGTATATGTCACCAATTAAATTTTGTATTTAGTTAGAATTATAATTTTATTAATACATGCAGCAATATATGTCATCAGTTAAATTCCACACTTGCTAGAATTATAGTTTCATTAATGCAAAGCAGTATATGCTACTAATTAAATTTTGTACTTGCTAAAATCCTACTAGCAACATATACTGTCTGGCATTAATGAAATTATAGCTCCAAAAATATTGATAGCATATTTCTAAAACTAAAGCCTCACATATTTCTGGAACTATAATTTCATTTAATTTCACTAATATACGGGGCAGTATATGACATCAGTTAAATTTTATACTTGCTGGAATTATAGTTTTATTAATACACAGAACAATATATGTTAACAGTTTTGTACTTGCTAAAATCCAACCGTATCTCACACTAATAAAATTATAATTCCAAAAATATTGATCACGGATAGATGTGACCCTACGCTTGCTCAAGAATGGTATGGAAAATTTGACTAGAATTTTTTAAAGGCGATAATCACTATTTTTCTGTATCGTTATTAGTTCTGAACCGTTTATTATAGAGCGGCAAACATAAAGGCTGTAAGGTAGGAGAGGCTACATCCAATACAACAACTTATTAATTTTAGTGTATCAAATTGTGTCCTGCATTATACATATAATGTGTAAAAGAAAGGTTTTGTTTTTAAGTTTATTTAATAAATTATTTAGGTTGTCAAAGTAATTTGGGTGTATTTTAAATCGTCTTTTTTTACCTGTATTAATTTATATGTAAAAGATATAGAATTTGGATTTTTTTTGTATTTTGTTTGGTTAAATTTAAGTGTATTGGCTTGGTATATTAGTGAAGTAATGGATTAATTTTCATCAATTATATTGAGTATTTAGTTATTTATACGTTAAATAAATATATTGAGTATTTAGCTATTTATATGTTAAATAATTTTGGTGATTACGGACCATATTTTTAATTTGGAATTTTGATTTAGAAAATTGGAGAGCAGTCATATTTCACACAAAATAATCACACTTTTATTGTTATTATTGTATATATATAAATTCATATTCAATACATTTATATAGGTGTTGTTAGATCCAACTTATTGCAAATTTGGAGATAGAAATTCAAAGATCTCCAACAAATCCCAACCAATTCTAATGTAAGCATTAATTCTAACACCATCTCTTAATGCTTACATCACAAAAAACAATAATAAAATCCTCACGAAAAATACCACAAAAACCTCAATAAGTTAAATATATAAAAAATCCATCACCTTCATGATCCACTCTTTCTTATAACCCGAATATTAAATAAAGTATGGGCTTGAAACATACACGTTGACAACCTCATTTTCATTTTGGCTCAAGCTATCAACATCAAGTCATTATAAATGGCATAGACAAACACCACATCAAACAAAGGTTGCAAAAGATACATATTCATAACATGTTAGTGTTTTTTATAATAATCCAAATATTACATAGCGTGCTAATTCTGAAGTATAAATATTGAGACTCACATGAGTCATTTAGGTTCAAAACTTTGTAAAAATGTAAGTTGTTACCCAGAGAGCCTGAAAAAGCATCTTAAGCATCTAAATTTATAATTAAAAAAATCACATTATTCATTTTAGTCTAAAAAGTTCAAACCAAATCATTATAAGGACTGTGTACAAAGACCTTAATTATTTAAGAGTGGACAAGTCCATAAATATTAGAGGACGTATCAAAACATAAATATTAACTCTAACATTTACATGTCCACTTGAAAACTAAAACATAAAATTTACTAAGTGTTAAACACCTCATTTTTACTAACAGTGATGAATTAAAAATCTTTGATTTCTATAGAGTATATTAAAACTGCTTTTAAATGTTTTTGACCAATGGAATGAATACAAATCTCATATATTGTAATTTAAAATTGGTTGAATTGTATTTTTTTGACATGGTGGAATATATGTGTGAGCTTTTGTTTCTCTCTCACTATAAATAATAATAATAATAATAATAATTTACACCTATCTAAGTTAGATCATAAGAAAATCTATAGGAAAATTTTGACTCATGAAACTAAATAAAATGATATGACTTCCCTAAGAGATTGGAATTCCTACTTTAAAATTAGTTATGAATTCCCTAAACATGTGGAAAACATTTTTGATGTTCAAGTAGAGGATGGAATATTTCTACAAAAGACAAAGGTTTGGGGTCAAGTGACTCACAAAAGAGAAAGCCAAAAACATCAATGGCTACCAACTTAAAATATTAAAATTGAAGGGTCTATCCTCATCCCTCATGTGCACAAGCTCTTCAATTTAACAATCAAGTAGGGATTCTCTAAACCATAGACTCAATGTTTCATTATATTTATTATTTAAAATGGTGAAATTAATCCCTCTAATTATAGGACCATTATGATTAGCTGCATTTTAGGCAAACCATATGGAATTAATTTGGGGAATAATATCGACATATGGATAAAAACCCATGAAAAAAAAACTAAAGGTCAAGCCAAATTTTTAGAGGTATCATTCAACTATGGACCATCTCGTTACACTTAGGATCATTATGAATGAGCATTAACATAAGAAAACCACTTTCATTTGTTGTTTCATTTACTTTAGAAAATCTTTTGACGTGGTGCCTAGGACTAACTTTTGCCATAGGTTAGAAGAATTAAAAGTTCCTTTAATTTAAGAGATATTGTGATAAGGTTGTATGAGAATGTTATTACCAAGTTTAGGAATGACGAGGGTTGCTTGGAACAAATAAATGTAATACATGATTCAGGCTATTGTTTTTATCCCCTACCATTTTTGCCATATACATTAACATGTAAGAAGGAATATGCATGTTGTGTCATCTCAACTCTCACTAGTATAGTCATCATTCTTATTCTTTACATTGATGATATTTCTCTAGTGGAAATGAGTCAATTTGACCTTGGTAAGGAACTAAGAATCCTTAGGGACTTCTACTCTAATATGATGATGCTTTGAATAATGAAAAAAAAAAGGTTATGATATTCAAATCCAAAATCATCACAAGATACTTTTGTATATGACAACAAAGGAACTACCTTCATACAAATATCTCAAAATTGATATCTATCACAAGCTCGATTGGAACTATAATAACAAGAAAATGATAAATGGAGGGTGGAAATATTACTTTGGGACTGAAAAAAATTGTAAAATAGCAAACTTTTGGCTATAGGATAAGGAAAATAAGCTTCTCTTTGATACTATCGTCACTATTATATGTTAAATAGATGTGAAGTTTAAGGATGCAACATTTCTAAACAATCTTAGAAAAAGAGAAAACAAATCTAAAATAATAAGTGTAATAAAACCTATCATATCCTCCTCATAGAAGAAAGCATTTCCCCCATTGAGAGGATGACTATGATTATGTACTTAACGTACAAGATCATGATCAACAAAATGGATGACAAGGGATTCCCAAAATCACTTCTAGATCTAGCCAAAACTACCCACAACTCAAGTGAGGATGACATAAAGATGCATAATCTTGGATAGATCACTGGGAAATAAAGGAAGAGGTTATTCTATAGACTATTGATAATATAAAATTAGTATTACATCTAAATTTAAAGAGAATCTAAGGAGGTTGTTAATGCTGATATGAAGACTATAAGTATATCTTTGTTTTAATTAATTTAAAGAAGAAAACCAACTTGATAAAATAAATAGAAACTCTTATGAGTTGCATAGAGAAATTGAGCATCGAAAAATCCCAAAATAACATTGAGAAAAAGAATTTGTTATCTTTGTGACCATAAGAGGGTTGAAGATGAAAAATCAATCTCTTAAAATTATTTGTGTATACTCAAATTAGATCACAATGTCAAAATATTTGTCAGAATACTAATCTTCCTAACCTTGTAAATCATAAAAAATATGGAGATTTTGAAATGTTTGCCTTAATGACCTTCAAGCACATAAACAAAATTATAAAAAGATTCCACAAAATACAAAATACAAGATTTTATGCACTTATTTCCCACTAAAACACTAGCAGATGACTTTGAATGGGAAAAGCTCGTGGTCCAAAAATAACTCCATGCCTATACCCAACTACAATATCATTTTGGGTTATCTAGTTTTCTAATCTTTTTGCTCTCATATAAATCTCTTTCTGTAAGATTGCCAGTGATACTTACGATATAGTATTGAATTGATTGTCTTTCCTCTCATTTGTTTGCATTGTTATGCCAAAGTATTTTTTCTTTTTGTAAGTCTTCTTTCTTGGTAGCCTAGTCTGATGGCTGTAATGTTTTGTTGTCAGTTTCTATTGGAAGTCTATAGGCACAGATACAATGCTTAAGTAGGCCATTGTTAGTGGTTAGTGTGAGGCTAATTATTTACCTCCTTCTCAACAATTTAATTCAAGTGAAGGGTCCTATTTTAGTTCACAAGCTAGTAATTTTCCATTTGTCAATGAGATTTTGACTACTGATTATTCGGCTGCTCAAAATGGAGAGAAACAAGGCAATTCGAGAAGGTAAGAAATTTCTCTTACTTTTGTCATAGATTCTCTTCTTGAGTCGTTTTCTGTCACGAGAGAGAAACATGATTTTGATGATGTACACTTATCTGCATCATATGATAATTATTTCACGGAGGAGTTTGGTCAAGGGTTTGATATTGGTGAATGTAGCGATGAAAAATATTTAGGCACCTTGTCCAACGCAATTGATCTACTAGATTTTGACCTTGATCTTGAAGCCCTGGAATGGATGGACTTATGCGAACAATAATTGACAGCTATATAAGCCCCAAGAGTTAGCTCAATCGGTCAAATCAAGTGCCTCGCCAATGGGAGGTCACAAGGTCGAATCCCGAAAGCTCTTGAGGTTAGGTCAGTAAATAGGCCGAGGGGTGTTGATGCCCTTCAGGTGGTGTCCACTTAGTGTTAAAAAACCCTGGACGTAGCGGCTACCCACTGACCTAGGTATCCGTGAACCAGTAAGTGAAAAAATAATAATTGACAACAATATTGTGTGTTGCCTTAGTGGATTTTGTAGTGTTGCAGTAGGTATCATACTCTTCATGGCTATGATCCTTGGTTTGTTGGCTTGTTTATTTCGCTGAATATGTTTAGTTGATATGCATAGCAACGAAAGTTTTGATAGCGATGACAAAACTTCTTTTAGTGTGGTAGGGAGGAACATTTCATATCATAGTATTAGTGGGTTTTATTTGTGACTTTGAGCCTTCCAAATGATTGGTTTTAGGTCTTCTTGTGCGTCGTTCTTCCCCATCTGCACTCTTTCTAGGGTATCAAGTGTAATACAAAAATTTATGCACTTATTTCCCACTAAAATATTAGCAAATGACTTTGAACAAGCAAAGGTCGGGGCCCAAAAATAAGTCCATGCTTATACCCAACCATAATATCCTTTTTAGCTATCTGGTTTCCTCATATTTTTTTATCTGATATAAAAGTCTTTTTGTAAAATGGAGGGTTCTCAATAACATGGTATGAAACCATGGATATGGCCTAAGGAAATGGTGGAGAATATCGATTCTCATGTGACATTATCCCAAATTATAGGGATCTAAATTTGTGATAGAATCCATGAGAATCACCAAGCTATTTCTTCACTCTCATACCTACAAAAATAAAAGGAACACACTACATTCTTGTATCTTTATTCATAATTTTTCCATTAAGAAAAGTATCCCATTAAAACGATTTTATAATGGTCTCTATATATAATATAATTTAATTTTGTTATTTTTAAAATAATTGTAAATAGATTAGAGTGAGTTTACTGGAAAAAAAAAAAAATACAAAAAAAAAAATTAAAAAAATTAAAAAAAATTAGTAGTTTCACAATAAGCTTTAAAAAAATTTTTTCAAATTAATTTAATTCATAATATATATATATAAAAACTCAGCTTCTACATTTTATTTTTAAAATCATTTTTTCATATATATATAAACTCAGGAGCGTTTATTTATTTGTAAATAGCAAAATATCATTTGTACGTTTAATCTAAATTCATTTTAAAATTATTTAATCACTTTAAGTGGTTCATCTCAAACTCGCCCAAAGTTTCATTTGTATGTTTGATCTAAATTTATTTGTATGTTTGATCTAAATTGATTTTAAAATTATTTAATCACTTAAATGGTTCATCTGAAACTCGTGAGTATAAAACAGAGGGGATCTATTATTTTAAAAACTGTATAAGATATATGACTAGCGCCTTTAATACGTGTCAGCTATGATCACTAAGTTTGTTGAAACATAACAATCTATTGCGTCCATGTTATTTTTACTTATCAACATTCTATACGAAAGTTATTGAAACGAATTTGGAGTGTCTTTTTAATTTTGACAGACAAACCCTATAAAATAGAAATCTAGAATTGACAGACAAAATCCCTAGTTTTATTTCGACGTCGTCGGTTGCCTTTAAGGCTCGAATGTGAATCTCTGGGAGGGTAGCATGACCTTTGCGAGGAAATACTGCTACTAGATTCATTCTTTCATGCATGGGACTGCTACAATGTTATACGCCAAAATCGATGGGTATAATTCGCTTCCCCTAAGCCTATAGGGGAAAGAAAGAATCAAGTCGATTCTAGATGGATTTTAGGTCTATTCTTTGAGGAGTTGTGTAGGCACTTTGCTTAAGCAACTCTGAAGACTTTCTATTGGTAGCTCCGAAAACTAGTGTAGGCACTTTTCTTAAGCAACTTTGAAGACTTTCTATTGGTAGCTCCAAAAAATACTACATGGGAATTGGAGGGGGGCATCAAGTCCATTTATTTACTCAGGGAAAGAAGGGGATTTTATTGAAACCTTTTCTTCAGATACAATAGGTGCGGATGATCAGCGGTCACCCCGACTTATTAAGTCCTCTACTACATAAATAACAACTTGAAGCCTTAAGATCAAGCGGTCCTCTCCCTATCTATCGGTCAAATGCATTACATAAAAGGTTTCTTTTCCTTGACCTAGAACTAGTGCAACCTGATTCTCGATCTCCTGGTGGAATACCGGTGGCATATCGGTCGAGTTATATCCCTAAAGGTCAATCTATGAAGGCCCCACTCCACCATAAAGCAACAACGAAAGCCTTCCATCTCCATTCCAAATAAGCCTAGAACCTCAAATAGGCCGTGTTAGCAATCCAGGGAACTCTTCTAGGTTGCAGATCGGAGATGCCTAATAACATATAATCTTCAATATTGTTCTCTGAACTATTTGAATGGATGATATTTTGGATCAAGTCAGATGACCATTTCAGCTCTATTCCCACCCAAGGCATGCATGAACACCCTCAACAACGCAAGGGTTTAAACTAGTAATGCTCAATAATTTGTAGATTTAAAGGATAGATGGAGAATATTGACTATATCAGCAGATTACATACATAACATAAATGAATGACTAGCTATAGGCAGTAAAAGAGTATACCGACTATACTGGTAGATGCATATATCACCACATATGAATAGTTAGCTACAGGCAACAAAGAAGCTTTCAAGTCTAAGTTATCAAAGCATAGATAAGATAACGGTTATCTGGCCTTAGACACAAATGACACATGAACAAATTGTTCAAGTGCAAGCATAGAACAGTAAAGAGAATGGATGTTGAACATATGATGGCAAAAGAAGCTTGTATTGCTATAATAAAGATGAACAGCTTGAAGGAACAAAGTAGCAAGAGTCTCCAAAAATTGAACCTCTATTACATCTCACTAATAGCTATTTATAGCCTGTTTACAATGCTCCTGAGCTCTTTAGAAGGCTCATAGTCTTACTCTGCTTGATATGCATTGTTTAACTAATTTGATACCCTCTAGGCAAGCATGGATCAACGATTTTTCTCTTCTGACAGAGGATTAACTGCATTCCAGAGATGCTCCACGATCCTTCTATTTGTTCTAGCTGTGTCATGCTGTCTATGCTCCTTAATTGATTCTGTTTCGGGCTAGCTGCACATGCTCCATGACTGCTTTCTGTTTAGGGCGAGCCATGCTGCAATGGGAGGGCTATCAGGCCTCTATTTTCCCTTTAGGTATTTTAGAATGACTTTTTTCTGCTATACTCAGAAAAACATAGCAATCTTGTGAAAGTCCCGCTCATCTCTGTCCTTTTCGGACCTAAAAATTATTAGATATGGCTCATTTTCCTCTCGGGTCTGCCATTGCAGTGATAGCACATCTCCACCATTGATCTAGGAGTCATAGATCCAATGGTGGTGATTCATTTCGGGCGCCTCTTTTATACTGGAGTTAATCATCCGATGAGGGTGGTTCTCTCTCCCCCTGTCTTGGACACATGGCAATAGTTGTATGGCATCGAGCAGAGCTCAACCTAAACCACTTACCGCCCACAGACCGCACAAAATCCTGCTTGTTTCAACTTTTCCTTTTTACTTTAAAATATGTCTAAAACACTAAAAACACGAGAAAATTACCGTTGACAGACCTCAAATGTTATATATATCACTTCCTGGACCCTTTCGGATCTGGGCTGTATTGCTATCAGCGCTGCCAAGGCTCCCTTTGTATTTTCATTTATATAACGAAAATATACCAAATACATTGAAAATGGCCTAGGCGTGGGTCTCAAAACGTATGAAATCCCCACTATAATGCCGTCATGTCTGTTTATCACATTGCACTTACACCTGTGCATAGGCCCCGCCTTATGGTGTAGCGCCGATGCGATATAGTGATGTGAGGTTTCCAGGATCTCAGATCAATTTCTTTCCTGTAAAACAAAAATTAAATCTTCCTTCTGGTGTTCCATTCGGCATGGAGTCTATTTTGTAATTAAATAAAAACTGGAAAAACATATTTACAATGACAAGGCTTCAAAGCCTTAAATGAAATAAAGTTTCAAGAACCACCCATTTACTAGGCCACCAAAAGTATCTCCTCCATCTAGACTCTGTAGAATGAATGTATTGTTCTACTAAATTTGGGCGATGATAAAAGGACCTGCCCATAAGGAGTCAAACTTGCCATGATTACCTTTCTTTTCTTTAAATGCATCCCACTTAAGCACCCAATCACCAACTTGGAAATTGTCCGCCTTTGCCTTCCTGTCAAAGGTTTCTTTGATTTTCTTTTGATGAGCTTTTGACTTCTCGACCAAATGCTCTGTGATCTGTTGTAGTTCAACCAAGTTATTCATTCTTCTTACCATATCATTCTTTTCATCTTGTTCTTCTTGCAAGAACTTAGCTAAAGGGAGAATGAGCTAGATAGGAAAAACAACATTAGCACCATAAACCAGTTTAAATGGAGAATTCCCTATGGAATTTTTGATGGTAACTCTGTTAGCCCACAATGCAAACTTAACTTGTAATCCCAACTCCTTTTGTTGTCCTCTAACAGCTTTTTGATTACCCTTACTAGACTTTTGTTAGATGATTCTGCTAGGCCATTGCTTTGAGGATAATATGAGGTAGAATTTACCACTTGAATGCCCATGGATTTAATCACATCCATCAATTCTTTTGCCTTGAAAGCTGTTGCGTTATAAGTGACTAGTATGGTTGGGCAACCAAATCTAGTGAAAATATGTTCATTCAAGAACTTTATGACAACTTGATGATTGGCATTCTTAGTGGGTATAGCCTCAATCCACTTGGTGAAATAATCGGTGGCTACTAAAATCCATTTGTGTTGGCCAATAGACTGTGGGTTCATCTCACTTATAAAGTCCAAGCCCCACTACTAGAAGGGACCATTGACATACACTGGCTTCAAGGGTAGAGATTTTAGCTGTTGTCTCCCTGCAAACCTCTGACACTTGTCACAAGCTTTTACAAAAGAAAACACATCAGAGAAAATAGTAGGCCAATAATATCCAACCCTCAAGATTTTGTGAGTTATGGTTTTCCAATAATGATGCCCTCCATAGATGTTAGAATGGAACTAGTGTACGACCTCCATAGATTGTTCTTTATCTAGACATCTCAAGAAAATTCCTGATGGGTCTTTCCAATAGAGCAAATTTTTATTAATGCAGAATTTGGCTGATCTGAGTTTAATGGCATGAGCTTGACTTGAGCTAAGCCCTAGAAGGACTTCTAACCTTTGCAAAAAATGAACTATGCTGTAATACCATTCGCATGTGGCTAGATTTTTAGCCAAAGATTGATTCTGCTTTTGCTCTTCTGATGCTTCCTCTATTTGTTCATCATCTAAATTTAGACCTATGCAATTTATGTCTAACAAGCTGCAATTTTATTCAGACATAAGCATATCCAAGCCCTGGCCTTTAACAAGCTTAGTGGGCTTCACCTCTATGTTAAATTCTATGACTTTTGCAATCCATTTTGCCCTCTTTCCATCAATATCTAGCTAAGTTAAGATATCTTTTACCAAGGCTGAAGGTACATATGCAAATAATTTGGAATGCAGAATATAAATTATGAATGCTTTTAAAGATTTAATGAGAGCATAAGCTTCTTTTTCGATGAGGTCATACTTTAGTTCAGCATCCCTTATAGTTTTGCCGAAAAAGGCCACGGGGTTCTCTATGCCTTCATCATTTTTCTGCAACAGAACTGTTGTAAGTGTATCGTAGGAGGAAAAAGCAAAGATGAAAAACTCCTTAATGTAATCTTGGTTGATTAGAGTGGGAGCTTCCATGATAGCTTGCTTGATGCCTTCAAAAGAGCTTCTTGAAGCAGTTGTCCATTTTATTTCTCATCCTTTCTTTAGCATGGAAGTGATGTTCTTAACTAGCTCTGCAAAGTTTGGAATGAACCTCCTTACAAAGTTAATCTTACCCAAAAGGATTGAATGTCCCCTTTCGACCTTGGGATGGACAATGTCTAAATAGATTGAACCCTTGCTGGATCAATATTCACATCTTCAGCAAAAACAATATGTCCCAAAAGTTTGCCTTCTTCTAGAGCAAACTATGACTTCTTCGGGTTCACTGAGATTCCAGACTGTCTGCACTTTAGGAAGCCCTTCCTTAAATGTTGTAAATGGTCTTTGTGGCTGCTGGAGAAGAATGTTGTGTCATCAAGATAAATAAGGACAAACTTGTCCTTCTCTCCCACAAAGGCTATGTCCATGGTCCTCTGAAAAGTATCCCCAACATTCATTAGTCCAAAAGGCATCTTGGAGTACATGAAAGTGCCCCAAGGAGTAGTGAAGGCGGTATTTTCTTAATCTTCAGGATGTACAACTATTTGATTATAACCTAAAAATCCATCTAAGAAAGACATAACTCTGGCCCCTGAAACTCTTTGCAGCAAGTGTTCCATCTTGGGCAGGGGATAGTTATCTTTTTTAGAGCACTTGTTCAGATTTCTGAAGTCAACACAAAGCCTGATTTATCCATTTTTCTTTCTTACCACCACAAGGTTGGCTATCCACTTTGAATACCTTAGGGGAACTGTGATTTTGGCAGCCAACCGCTTCTAGATTTCTTTCTCAATCAAAGGAAATAAGAGAGGGTTGATAGGTCTTAATTTTTGCTTAAAAGGGATGGTGTTCTTTTCCAGCGGGATCTTATGCTGAATGATGTCTGCATCATAGGTTTTAAGATTGTTGTATTCCCATGCAAAAATTTTAGTGAATTGCTTCATGAGGGTGCAATAGTAGGAATTCTGGGAAAAGGATAAATGCATGGACAAATTTATGTTTTTTAAACAGGTTGGGCTGCCTATATTGTGTTTACAGACAACAAATTCATTATTTGTTTTGGCCACATTATAGGGCACGTCATTATGATCGAAAAGCCTCTCTAGAGGCACCAATCCTTTTGGTATGTGATTACTGGGTAGCTGGATGATTCTTCTTTGGCCGATTTTCACTTTTCAGCTTGGACTAGCCGCATTATTCCATGGTTTCATTTTCCTGATCGATGCGCATTTCAGAAAATTCCCCAACGACTTGCAAAAACCTGTTAATTTCCTCATTATCTTAAAAAACCCTCCAATATTTGAAATTGTCAGGCAAAGATGGTTTTTATTTTATCTGAACTTCATATGTCAATTTAGGAGGCCAAGGAGGAATAAACATGCTCACAGAGACAACAAGGGAGTCGGCGAGATGGTTCTTCATTCATGGAATATAAGAAATGCTGAAATCATTAAAATAATCCTTGATCCTCCATACCTCATCTCTATATGCTTTCAACCTTGGATGCTTAGCTTGGAAAGCTTTATTTACCTGCTGAATAATGAGATCGACATCTCCAAACACTTTCAGGCTTTTGACACCCATTTCTTTGGCAGCACTTAAGCCCAGAATCAAAGCTTCATACTTTGTGATGTTGTTTGTGACTTGAAAAGTCAATTTAAAAGATAAATGAATGTGTTCCTTTGTTGGGGACACAAGGACTACACCTACCCCTGCAGCTTCTTTAGAGCAAGCCCCATCAAAAAACATGTCCCAGATCTCTGGGCTTTCTTTAGTTGTGATTTGGCAAACTGGTTTCTTGAGCTGTGTGGAGGTCAACTGAGATTATTCAATATGAAGAATACATGTTCCAAAATCAGTGTCAACAGTGTAAATGGGATGATTAGTGGGATTCTTCTCATCACTGATAATATAAGCCAACTACACCTCTCTGTATAATCTCTTGCTCTCACCTCCGAAAACTGGGACAGTAGCATAAGACAGATCATTTTTTAATGATCCACCTAGTCTCTTGATCCAACCTTTTGAAACTAAAATACCGAACTTGGGGGGTACATCTGCCACCACAATATCCATCATCATGCTTTTCATAGGCAACAGAGACAAAGTGATGGCTAGGTCCTTCATTACTCCCATACATTTCAGTTTTATAGAGTCAAAAGAGAACGAGTCATGATAAGGTTTTGTGATGTCAAGACCCAACCCATCCATGATATCCTTGGGCATTAGATTATGGTTGGCTCTAGTGTCTAGAAGGCAGTTGTGAAGGATTTTATCATGAATAGTCAGGGAGACATAGAATGATCGGGAGATGTCTTTACAATTTTCAATCATTGGGTTGAGAATAATAGTTGGCTTGTCATCTTGCAGATTCACACAGTCAGTGGAGGCTTGGATGGCTTTAGGCTCAAGGGCCTCGAGGATGGATCTTTTGGAGGACTCATTCTTTGATAGTTCAATAAGGGGCACAGGTTTTCCTAGCTTTTGAATTTCTAATTGAAAACTGAAAGGAGAAGGAGACTTGTCGAGGCCTCTTACCTCAATAGTTGGAGCTTTGAGGACGATGGGATCAACTGCCGATTGTTTTTGCTTATTAGCTTGCTGTACTGTAGGGAAAATAGCTCTTTGAACATGCATTTCCTTGGCATTATTTGTCTTTGACCTCAAATTATATCTTTGCTAATCTATAGTTTGTAGAATAGCTTTACCATCCCATTCTTGGCTGATCTCCTCATTGCATAATGAATTTTCATAGGTAGATGAGGTTGAAAAGGAAGCATTGCCTTTGTCTTCCAGATAGTGGATCTCATTCTCTTCTTCAAACTGCTCTTATTCCATGACTTCATTTTGAAAAGGAGCCCTCACGCTTTGGTCTTCATTTGCCTCTTTTTTTCTTTGAAAAATCTGCAACTACGCATTAGCTCTTCTATATGGATTTGGATTTGGATTTCTAGGAGCAAAGGTATTAAGCACTCTTCCTTTCCCTGGGTACTGCTCAACCTTTAATTTGGAGATTTCGGAGCCTAATGACTCGATCATTTTGGTCATTTTATCTGTTTTAGTATTAGAGGATGATGAAGAATCGCCCCTCTGTCTTCTTCTATCAACATTTCCCTTGAGCTTCTCTGCAGCCATGATGTTTGATTCCACTTCCAAGGCTGCATCCTGCATATCAGCCAAAGTATCACATATCCTCTCTCTCAACAATAGGAAGAAGTTAGAGTCAAAAGCACTAGCATATGTGAGTTTAGTAGAGGTAGTAGTGCGTTTTACTCTAGATGGTATATTACTGTACATGCAGTTAAACCTCTTATTAAAATATGACAGAAACTCACCATTTTCTCTCTTTAAGTTGCCAAACTCAGTGTGGTAGTAAAGGAGGTCCTTTTTATCCCCCCAATGCTTTAGAAATGCATCATATAAAGCTTCAATATCTGCTATAGATCTTGGGGTTAGTTCTCTGAACCATTTTCTAGCCTCTCCATCTAGGCTTTGGACAAAGACTCGCATCCACACATCATCCTCACTAATGTCCAGATTATCAACATAGCTACAGAATGACTCAAGATTTTCTTCAGCAGTAACACCTTCATTGCCTGTGAATTTAGGTCTATATTTCTGATATTCGCTAGTAGGCATGGCATTTAAAGGAGTGATAAGTATTAGAGGCCCATACCTAGCGGCTATGATTCTTTCCATTTTGGTAGGTGCTTGTGGACCTGCCATAGTTGTGGTAGCTAAAAGAGTACTAGCAATCTGAATGATAGAGGGGTGAGGGGTGATTGATAGGACTAAAGGATTCTGATGGATAGGAGGTGAGGTTTACTTAGGGCTTAAAGTAAAAGGAGAACCTCAAGAATAAGGAGCTTTATGAATCTCTAAGAGTTTTTCTCCACTACTAGTATTAGATGCTATACTCTCAACATGTATTTGTTCTATTACAAGCGTTTCTTGAAGAGATATAGAAGATTCTTTATGTTTACCTGAAAATGATGCTCCTTTCTACAATACCTTTCTCTCTTTGATGATTTTTCAGGGTCAGGCATTGGGTTAGCTTGTAGCTTTTGAGGATTTCTCTGAGTATGTCTCACAAACTAAGCCAGAACTATGAAGTGGAGTCACCAAGAGGTTCAGCCTCCAGTAGAGTCGCCAAATAGATGATTACAACCAAAAAATGCCCAGACTTTGTCTATCATCAAAGCTAGATCTATGTTATTTCCTAGGGAAGCTGAGCTTCAGTTTCCTCTCCCCGGCAACAATTCCAACTATGTTAGCACTCTAGGAAACTCTCCTAGGTTGCAGATCGGAGATGCTTGGTAACATATAATCTTCAATATTGTTCTCTAAACTATTTGAATGGATGATGGTTTGGATCAAGTCAGATGACCATTTCAGCTCTATTCCCACTCAAGGCATGCATGAACACCCTCAACAACACAAGGCTTTAAACCACTAATGCTCAATAATTTGTAGATTTAAAGGATAGATGGAGAATACTGACTGTATCAGCAGATTACATACATAAACATAAATGAATGAATAGCTACAGGTAGTGAAAGAGGATACCGACTATACTAGTAGATGCATATATGACCACATATGAATAGTTAGCTACAGACAGCAAAGAAGCTTGCAAGTCTAAGTTATCAAAGCATAGATAAGATAACATTTATCTGGCCTTAGACTCAAAGGAAACATGAACAAACTATTTAAGTGCAAGCATAGAACAATAAAGAGAATGGATGTTGAACATATGATGGCAAAATAGGCTTGTATTGCTATAATAAAGATGAAGAGCTTGAAGGAACAAAGTAGAAATAGTCTCCAGAAGTTTAACCTCTATTACATCTCATTAACAGCTATTTATAGCTTGTTTACAATTCTCCTGATCTCTTTAGAAGGCTTAGAGTCTTACTCTGCCTGATATGCATTGTTTAATTGATTTGATGCCCTCTAGGCAAGCATCGCTCAACGATTTTCCTCTTCTGATAGAGGAATAACCGCATTCAGATATTTTGGGCAGTTGTTGCGCTGTCTAGGAGCTCTCTCCTGCTAGATATGCTCCACGATCCTTCTATTTGTTCTAGATGTGTCGTGTTGTCTATGCTCCCTGATTGATTTTGTTTTTGGCTAGCTGTGCATGCTCCATGACTGCTTTCTGTTTAGGGTGAGCCATGCTATGATGGAAGGGATATTAGGCCTCTGTTTTCCCTTTAGATATTTTGGAATGACTTTTTTATGCTAAACTCAGAAAAGCACAACAATCTTGTGAAAATCCTGCCCATCTCCATCGTTTTCGGACCTAAAAATTATTAGATATGACTCATTTTCCTCTTGAGTCCGCCATTGTAGTGATAGCACATCTCCACTGTTGATATGGGAGTCATGGATCCAACGGTGGTGATTCATTTCAGGCACCTCTTTTATACTGGAGTTAACTGCCCAATGAGGGTGGTTTTCTCTCTCCTTGTCTTGGACACATGGCAGGAGCTGTATGGCATCAGGCGGAGCTCGGCGTAAACCACTTATGACCCGCGGCTCGCCTGAAATCCTGCCTATTTCGACTTTTTCTTTGTATTTTAAAATATGCCTAAAACACTAAAAACACAGGAAAAATTGCCATTAGCGGACCTCAAATATTATATATATCACTTTCCAAACCCTTTCAAGTCCGGGCTTTATCGCTATTGGCGCTGCCAAGGCTCCCTTTGTATTTTCGTTTATATAACGAAAATATACCAAATACATTGAAAATGGCCTAGGTGCAGATCTCCAAATGTATGAAATCCCCACTGTAATGCCCTCGGGTCTGGTTATCACATCGCACTTACACTTGTGCATAGGCCCCGCTTTATGGTATAGCGCCATGCAATACACCGATGTGACCCCATCGCAATCGCTCAATTCATGGGCCTTATATATATATATATATAATATATATATATATATATATATATATATCTATATATATATATCACCGCATACGTTCCCCGTTGATGCGACCCACCAATCCGATCATCGGTGATCACTAATCGACAATGTTATGTGCCCGCCTTTTGTCTAACCCCTCTACCCAGCCGATATGCAATTTATCACTTAGATCTGGGCTGTTGATTGGCTAGATCTAATGACAGATGTGTAATGCCTAGTTTAAGCCTGTGGTAATGCTTTTTCATGTTTTTAGAGTGTTTTGAGCCTCCCGATAGTGCATATATGCCCTTCCAAGGGCTTTCCTCTTGCGTCGATTTTGATAATTAGATGATATTTGAGCCAAAATTGAAAATTTCAAGTACATTATTAGACCCATTAGCATGTTTCTAAGAAAATCTAGAGACTACAAGAGCCTATATGGATCCATTTGTGGACCTTTTTCTAGCAAGGCTAATAGGCCAACTTCGAGAGTTGACCTCACCAAAGGTATCCCTTCAATCTTACCTGTGCCAATTACCAAAGAAGAATTGTCCCCATCCTGCCAGCTTCTGCCACAATTTGATGCTTCACCACAAATGTTTGAATTAATTCAAAGTATGCCGTCAGCCGTTGTTTCCACCTCAGTTGAAGGCTTCTATAAAATTTAGCAATTCCTATCAACATAAGTTCCTATTCATTTCACATCCATGCCATCCTTTTCTGTGGCATTATCAGTGCCATTGCAATAGTCAATTGAAGTCTCTATTGCCTTTTCAGTGATTGTTTTGACTATCTCAATGGCACCAACTTAAACTGCCTCAATAGTGCCAGTTTCACTTGTCCTGTCTGCATCTAGACCAACAGCTCCATCAATACCTAGCATGACCACCTCACTGATACCATCTACAAACATTACTCCAACCATGGTTTCATCATTTTTTTCAGTTGTCGCCTTGACTATCATGTCCCCCCTGCTTGTGACCTCTGCAACAAATCCTCTAGTTATTTCTATTTATTCTTCAAGACCTTAACCTCTAGTACCTTCACATGTTGCAGCCATATTCTCATAAAAATAAGCTAAGCACCAAAAGAGGAAAGCCCTGTAACACAATTATTTTCCTCATGATTCCAGTGTAGGAGAGTATTGCTTACCTTTTATCCTTCCCTCCATTCCCTCCATTCTCTCCATCCCATCCATCCCATTCAGTAATCAAACTATTCTAGTGATCATAACAATCCCATCAATCCCACCCAACCATAGCAATCATGCCACACTTGAAATCATGGGAATTTCCCATCTTGATAGGCCACATTTGCATCTTGATAGGTCATCTTTCAGTAGTGAATTTACCAATTTTAAGCCAGACATTGAGGTTCTTGTTAGTCAGTTAGTAAACCAACCATTGAAGTTTTTGTAAGTCATTAGTCACTGAGCCAGAAAGAAAGTTAGAAAGAAACCAACCATCCCTTCCAAATCAATAATAGTGGTTGGTTGGCATAATTACGTATATAACGTATGCATTGTCGAATTCAAGAATAAGAAATGCATAATTACATATATAATGAGAGTGGTTGACTTCTTATGAATGAAGTGCATGCTGTGGCAGTTGATCTGGAGCATTGGAACAACTACTATGTCCTAGTAGAAGAGATTATGTCAAGGGTGGTAATGACTGAGTGTTTAGCCTGAGATTATTCCTGAGCACCTACACAGTAGAAGTTGTTCACCCAGAGCTTGTGGTCTCACCTCTGACCATGCACTAAGGTCAGACACTCGACCTACCACCACCCAGCATGTTGATATCCTCGCTCTCCTTATGTCTTAGATAATTTTCTCATCGAGGTTATCAGAGGAGAATTTACCATTGGCAAGGCCAACTTATTAGAGGAGAATTTACCATCCAAGTAAGGCTTATAGGGGGCCAAGTTTTCACTCTTAAATTTACCATCTCTTTCCACGTTCACACTCTTTATCATCCCCATATGCTACCATTTCACTCTCAAAATCCAGATCATTTGTCACACATGAAGTCTAGAGAATAAGGAGGATTAGTAGATGACCAATTACCAGATGCAGACCTATTTTGAATCAAGGCTATTCACGACTACTTGGAGGAGATTATGTTATTTTTGACCTTAGGATGAGCACCTGAGGGTACACGACAAAAAACCTATTGTAATGGATGCAACACCCTCCAAAATTTTGGCCCACATCCAATTTCAGAGCCTCCTTTGAGAGTTTTACTTGTTGTTTGCACGCACTTGGGTTTACCCCGTGATATCGTGTGAGTATTTGCACCCACCTTGCTTGATAATTCAATGGAAATATTTTGTATGTTGGTATCAATGTCTCACTTGCGACCATGTTCTAGTCGTGCACAAGGTCTTCACTTCATGTGTGTGTGTTGTGTTCGCTAGGTAAAAATCCTTCGCATTCACACATGGAGTCTTCTGCACTATCATGTAAGCATCGTTGCGGTCATCCAATGATTTATCACAAGCGCCACGCTTGTGGCTCGCACCATCAGTCGGTCATGTTGAGCATGTGTGTCTTGATATTTTGAGGCGTCTTATCATCAAGTCATGTGAGTGTGTGTTTGCAAGGTCGCTTGTGCACCGTTTCTTTCGTTCACACACTTAGCCATTTTTGTTGAAATTCTGATGACCAGATCACCCTCTCATAGCCGGACCATCACCCTGTCATCAACTCAATTGACTATCACCAGAACATCATAGAAGCACCTAGCAAGCCATTTCAAGTTGCACTGCTCGCAAGCTCATCAACCAACCCTCCTGCTAGTCAACCAGAGAGTTTGACTAGGCAGTCAGCTCGAGACTGAGTCCCCTTAAAAATTGGGTAGAGGCTGCATACCATATCCGCTCCGCTGACTAAGAAAATTGTGTAGATAGGCTAGTCAGACACCTAGTTCCCATCCCTCTCTCTCTTAGAAAATTGCGTAGTTTTCGCAGTTAGCCACCAATCAACCGACCGGCTACTATCCCAGAAAACTGTGCAGATTTCACGAGAAATCCCTCTGCATCCTGGTAGTGTGCTCAGCTCAGAAACTACACAGAGGTGGTCAGCAGGTTAGCCTCCCAGCAACTGCGCATTTTTTCCCGCCAGCAGGCCACTGCGAGCTCCCTCCAGGAGCTACGTAGATCCTGCCTGCCTAGTCCTCTTGTAGCCCGCACTGCTTCTACCATAATTTGCGTAGATTTGTACTCCAATTGAGCCATATCCCATGGACAGTCATTGCCGATCCAAAATGCATGTCTCGTCTCCTAGCGCAATTTTCACCAGCAATGCCAAGGGCCTGCATCCTAGCTCGAAACTTGCCTCATGCAATTTCGTAATCTTGTCCTCTCTCCCAGACACCTACATCCAAAAACGATCATGCATCATGGTATACTAGGAGGTTTATGGATTTGATGTCATCTCTTCATGTGTGATTGCAGATACAGGTACATGAATAGACATGATGTAATGATAGATGGGATGAAAAAGGAGAGTGCATGCAAGAGGATGTGTTTGCAAACAGACAAACAAACAATCCATGCAAGGAAATGTGTTCCCAAACAGACGACCATGCGAAGATGTGTTCATGAGAAGACGAACATGCAAATATGTTTTTGTAGACGGACGAATGGATGAACATGTGAATATGTGTTCGTGGATGGACGAATGGATGAACATGCAATTTTCTCGAATAGAAGAACAGGTCAAGCATGCCAAAGTACAAGCAAGGAGCAACGTGCAGTGAACCCAACATCAAGTGAACCCAATGACCATCGAATACTCCACACACCCCCTGTGGAGGTGACATTGTGATACACCATGAGGACATCCATCACTCAACATTACTACATCTCGACATGCACACCAATAGTAGCACGAATGTACTAGCATTGTCATATCAAGTTGTGTCATGATTCATTTTAGCCACATCACTACTGTGGGGCATACTATGTCAATCAATGTAATGTAACGTGGAAGTCCAAGAGACCCAACTATAATATGAAGATTCATGTAAATTTGAAAATTCATGAAAGTAAAACAGTCATGAGGGACGTCGAATAGTGACAAGGGTTATTTTTACCCTTGGTTATAAATAACCCTCATTTGTACATGCAAAATAATTTTTGACCTTGGCTCCTCCCACACAGCGTTGAGAGTCTGTAATCTTTTCTTTGAGGAGTAAGTAGTGGCTCCAATGCCCCTTCCATGGGGTTAGTGATGTATGGCGTATCGGTGTGTCTTGGAACTTTCACTTAATTCAGAAGCCTGCTAATAGGCCAACACATTTTCACACGTGTTGTAAATGTTTGTAATATTTTTCCTTAACACTTGTAATACATATTGCTTTAACCCGTGTTTAACATTTGAATTCATTCAACTATTCTAAGACATATATTAGTGAAAATGTGTTGTATAAGTTTTTAATCCTATCATGTCAGTGTTGGTTACCTCCTAAACATCAGATAGAACCTTTCACGTAAACTCACTATAACGACTATCGTGCTCGCGTGGATTTCGTGCTGAGTGTTATACGTGCTATCTTCTTTTGTGTGTTGGGATTTACGCATCTATGTGGATTTCTCCTCTAGAATTTGCACATTTCCTATTGTGTTGTGTGTTACTAACTGAGTTGGGCTTCCTCCCATCTGACTTGGGACTCACTCCCACCCTCACTCTCTGCGTGAAAGAACCTTGACACAAGTAAGACTATCAATCACCAAGCACACGAACCTTGCCGTCTAAAGACAAAGTAGACCACTCTCACATGCTGAAAAGTAAGAGCTAAGGCATATCTTTAAGATAATGGAAACTGGTCCATTGTACCCGGTGGGACTCCTACACCAAACAATGTGAGGTCTAGTTGGGACTTCATACCGAGGAGATCCCCTCATGTTGGTGGGTGTAGCACCATCAAAATTTTGGTGCTAGAAGTAGGGCCATATGACAAGATGATCCCGTACATCTGGGTTGAATATCTTGCCCAATGAATCATACACAATTCGTGCTCCCGTGATGTTTCTCTCATTTCTCCCTTAATCAGCTATCAATCCCCGATGAGCTTCGCGATCACTTGTCCTTGTTAAAGCTCGACGATGAGGACAGAACATCTGTAACCAAGCACATTTCTGATTTTCTTCATTTATGCAAATCTCATGAAATCGATAGTGATGAGCGTTTTTTGTGTAATCTTCTTCCTCACCCTTGAAGGTCATGATAATCGGTGGTGTCATACCCTACCACCTGCTTTCGTCCATTCCCTTCTCACTTTCCTCAAGGAGCTCCATCAAGCCTTTGATGATTGTGATCACCAAGATGTATATGAAAGAATCTCTCATTTAAGAATGAAGGCTGGTGAATCAGTTGAGGACTTTGCTACCCGCTTCCTTCACCTCTGTCATGAAATTCTTGAATGGTTAGTGGACCTTGACTTCATGAGCCAAGAGCTAAAACGCTTGGTTCATGTATTTCGAAACGGTGAACCTCCTTATTTCCCTTCTTCCTCGACTCTTGCAGATCACGAGGCACCTCATGTATCGAAGCGGATATCCCATCGTAGTGGTTGCAAAGCTGAGAAATCTGCGCAGCATGTACCCCCACACAACGGTTGCAAAGCTAAAAAATCTGAGCTGCATGTTCCCAACCCATCTTCTTGGCTGTCTCCCACCCTGATGGAGGAAATTCCAAAATGGTTAAGAAAGCATATGGCGAAAACTCATCCCTCCATTCCGCAAGAGGATATCACCGTTCATAACCCAACTCTTGAGTCTAATATGCATCTCTATCATCCTCCATCATCTACAAGCCATGACTCCTTGCACCATGACTCACATGGGAGATCTACTCCACCATCTAGCTGTGCGAACTCTCTTGATTCTCGAGTTGCTCACTCAAGTTGTAGTCATGTGTAAGGCAGTCTCATCATACAAGTGGAAGAGTAGGACAGTGAAGACACAATAAATTCCTCTCAAAACATTGAGCTTCCATTCTTGATCGATTCTTGATCCGCGAATCTTGGTGAAGCATCATGAAAAATTAATTATTTCTTTCAACCTCCAACCTTATGTTGTCATCACTCCCATGCTTCCGTATGTTGTGATGAATGCCCAAGCCAATCATATGATCTACTGTCATCTCATGTGCACTCTAACTCATATCTAGAATGTGCACCGGTCAAAGTAGACATCCATATCGAAGCTTCCTCTGCACCTCACTTGCCCATGTGTCCTATCATTCACAGCACATCAACATGCGTAGGAGATACTCCGCGTTCTCTTGCTTCTTCATCCTATGAGTTATCTCCTCAATCGACACAAGGCAATGAGGTTGTCCATGATGAAAATAGTCTCAACGCATAGGACTCTTCCCACTTGTCATCATCTTGTGCGTTGCATGAAGACAGCTTGTCAAGTCAGCTTGCTGGAATTTTTTTATGAAGCCTGTGGTAGAGATGTTTGTCATCCTAAGAGTAGTTTTCAAATCAGTAAAAACAGCCATCCTCAAGCCATGCATGATCTGATTCACATCTCAAAATGCAATTTTTCAATTCTAGAAAGTTCTGGGACGTACCAAGGAGTCGAGGCACTTCAATGCCTGTTGATGGTTATGTCAGGACCTCGTGACTCTGGTAAGCCCTTCAAACCAAATTAGATCTTGTTTCTCATAGACAATCCATCTATCTGCATGGTTCCACTCAATGTGGATCCCCATGTAAAGAGTATTTACTATTGTGGGTGTGATATTTCAAAATTTCATATTTTCGCTAATGATCGAGTCCATTATAGCATGTCCACCTTCATGCACCTCCCTTGCATCCAATTTGGGTTGGGAGTGTCCATCCCTCATGCAAACATGGGACAGTGAAGTTGATCATCTCAAAGACTATCTTTATCTAGAATCATACATATCGAATGTTGTCTCTCGTAATTAGCTCCATGGTCATTCTACAAATTTTGCACGTCAAATCTTGCCACTCATCACACCAGCAATATCCCTGTGTGATGAAGAGTGCACAACCTATTACGCAAATCATGTTACTCTCATGTCACCACACCCAAATTGGTTTCACACATTCACAATGCTGGCATCCTTTCTACATTTCTGTGATGACCATGATGCACGTGCACTTTTTCACCAGCTGCAGGTGGGTGTTCTATCATGTCTAACGCACAACGAACCTGTTTCCCTCATTCAGAGCATTCGCACGATTGTTCAAAAATTTTATTTGTTCATGTAAAACTGGGAATTTGGCATCTCGGCCAACCAGTCTGGTTTTTCTTCTATCTTGGGTGGTTGTCATGCAGTTTATCATTTTCCCAACATTACATCCAATGAAAGTCGCTTCACACACTATGAGCTTTGCCATGTAACATCTTTATTCTTAGACTTCTATCAAGGAAGTGAGGCCCTTCAGCCTGTGTTAATGGCTATGACGGGCCCTCACTGTCTTAACATGACCGATGAGAATGACTAGATCTATCTATCCGTATCAGATTCCCATTGTGACCCCCTCTCTTGAATCAGGAATCCATCTTATCGAAGATCATTAATATTTCAAAACACCCATCACGAATTTTATGATCCAATCATTGAATGGTTGGAACAACCTTACTTGGCGAGTCGTGTTGTAGGTAACAAGCTTCAGTCCTTCCTTGCACTCGCTAAGGAACTTGGTGAAGAACAACACACACTTGAAAGACACCTCCGTGGTTTGTTGAAAATTAGTAGTCATAGAAGAGGTAAGCATGTGTATTGGGTGGTTGTGACACATTCTTCTGCCCAAAGGTGAGACCTTCTCACTAGTGTGCAAGTTTGTCAATTTTTTTCATTTTTTGTTGCACACTATTTTTTATTTGTTTTAATCGTTCGTATGTTTGTGACTGCAGGTCGGGTGCACCTATAGTGGCTTCACTAGAAATTTCATTTCACGTAACCCCGACTGTTTAGTATAGGAGTAGGAGTAGTGTTTTCTTTTTAGCTTCTCTTTGCTTTGTGGTTTGCATGTTTGTTTGCCTGTTGACTTGGTTTAGTTTGTGTGCTTGTTTACTTTGCTTGCTTGTTGTTTTGTTGGCTTTGCTTACTATTTTTGTTTTGTTTTGTTATGTTTGCTTAGTATCGTGCTATTTTTAGTTTTGCAAATAATTGTGTCCTTTACTGAGTTTTGGCTTTTTAATGGGTATGTGGCTGAGATCTAAGAGTCTTGTGACACTGTAGGACTTGGCTAGTCTTGTTTTTGCCTTCTTTGTGCTTGGTTTTAACCTTTGGCCAATGAAGTCTTGATGGGAAATACGATCCATCTACAAGGGGATCTTGGGTCCAACCATGAACCTATGTCGACACTGGGAAACCCCATTCTTGTACTCAACCTTCTGTTCTGTGTGTTCAATCTTATCCAACTAGTAGAAATGGAGAAAGGGAAAATCTAAATGAGAAAACCTATGTTAGAGGTCTTACATGATTCTCTTAAGGAACAACCTCTTCTTCTCTCAATAAGTTAGGATTCCTCTTCCACGCCAAAAACAAATAAGTGCCAATGCACAGTCCTCTTGAAAAGTACAAAGGTAAAAGAAGAGAAAGGTTTCTTGCATAGAGAGGTGAAGCATGCAACTCCACCAATGTACTAAATAGGCTCACTGGTAGTGGGGCAATGTGTGTGTTCCTGCGTGACTCCATCGAGGTATTGTCTAGTCCTACTGGAAACAGAGCAACACTAGAGATGAAAACTTATACTCCAAAAATAAAAGTGTATTCTCTAAAGCCCGACCGATCGGCCTATTCATTCACTCATTTCTAATTTTGGGCTCTGTAATCAGGAACCAGGTTGGGGTGATTCAGTGGATCGATCCCCAAAAACCTTCCCAACCACGTGTTTTCTAAAGCAAGCCCTTGTTTATCAGGGTTCAAAGGCATATGGCAGGTTGAGTTCCAAATTATATTTTTTCTATAGGGAACTCTTATGGCATTTATTAAAAGAGAGGGTAATGTTCCCACACTTCAGCGAGGGAGCCAATCTGACACAAATAGGTAGTTTTGGATTTTCTATCTGTCCATTAATTCTAAAAGCATTCCTCTCCCAATGGTTCTTTGCATCCTTCCTCTCGCAATGGTCTAATTCATTCCTTCCCATAATGGGAAAGACACTAAAGTTTCTTCCTTTTTATCTAAGACAAACTTTGATTAGGTGGGTAGGCTCTGACGAGATTAATGAGGCATATGGGGGAATTGAAAAACAAATATTGGTTGGCACTAACAAACTAACTCACTTTCCTTCCTTCGAGGTAAGTCATTCCTTAGAGGTAAGTCAAAAGGTAAGCACAATTGTTTGAAGTGTAAAATCAGGATCTTTCACATGCACCTTTATTGGTTGTAACTACCTCCGGCATAGTTGCTTTACTTTAATGAAAAATGGCATATCTTATGGAAATGCCTTCCCCTCACATGCACTTACTTAGTTGTAAGGACCCTCCGACAATGAATTCCTACAATAAAGGGGAAAATTATGATATAAATAAGTGAATGGAACACCTGAGTTATTCCCATACTTGTTATTTCATATTGCCTTAATTGTATTTGGTTTTGGGGGCCATCTCCTTTTGTGTCATGTATCTCTCTATGTTTTTCTTTAAGTTGTTGGATTGTTATTGGATTGTATAGGTGGTTGCAGGGCCTTCCTTTCTCCAGGTGGAGACAAGAGGTACGTTGAGGAGACAAGAAACATACTTGTTTTTATTGATGGCTAAAGGGAACCATCGTTATCACAAGTAACCATTATTTATAAAATCATCCATTATTGAGGCAAGCAAGCTGGTAAAAGTGACCGGGGTGGTGAAGAGATTATCTGGTAGAGTATGTACTTTCATTTTCTTCCCTATCTATCTATCGCACTCCCAAAGCTATTGGGACAACATGCGAAGGCCTACAAACTAGATAATATAGGAACTCTACTTGAATGGTTCATGAGGCACAATACTTGCTAAGTTTTTTCAAATGGGGTAGCAAGCTAAGTGGGCTTGATTTTGGGGAAAAAATCCACAGTTAAGTGCGCTTGAGCCAGTGGCGATCTGGGATGAGTGACCTCCCAGGAAGTCCTAGTTACTGGGTATAAGCCCCAAAAGTGATGATTGACTCTATGTGATTAATTTCACTAATTTCAATCCAACTTCTTCACCCCTGTGAGCATCACCCGATGTAATGAGTTCTAACTAGACTATTCAAAAATCACGAGAAATTAGTCAATTACGACTACCTCTCATGGAAATGGTCATACATGAATGACTTACGACTACCTCTCATGGAAATGGTCATACATGAATTACTTACTTAATGCAGTTGAATCCCAAAAAATGATATCTAACAATAAGACCCCTTAAGATGTCTTACCCTTAGATTCAATTAGCCTTATATTATATGTATTTTCTTTCTTGGGCTTAGCTCACACTATTTTTTAGGCTCGAGCAGTTGGTTTTATCTCCCTATCAATCAATATCAGTCAATTGGTCAGTCTTCTACTCTACTAGATGGGTTGGTGGGCTAGTCTTAGTTAGTCCCAGTGGGTTGGTCGGTCTAAGTTGGTCCATTTCCATCAATTCGTCAACCCCGCTAAGCCTATTTGCACTTCTGCTATTTTGGCTAATAATCAATCAATTAATTCCTCTATTCATACATTTACAATACCTGATCCGATTGAACCTCTAACACTAAATTTATTATACATGTTGCTTTCTTTCGTAAGGATTGACCTAAATAACTGCCTATGAAGTGTCGCACCCCAATAGCAGGAATTCAAGATCTCTCCTCTCCAAAACCTAAGGGACTAACTACCTTATCTCATAGCTAGTTTTCTCTGAGGAGTTGCTAAATTCAATGAGGAAAGTGAGATGTTACCCTTCATAGAGAGAGTAACTGAAATCACAGACTCATCATTCATGCTATGAATCCTTTCCTTATTGTAAAAAACCACAACTTGTTCACTTTGCTGACATTTCTTTCCTTCGGGTAAAACATGGGGTATCTACGTATTATGACTGTGTGAACGTATAATAATATGTCACATATAAGCTCCCCTCAAACCAAGGGCCCTACCTACTATGACTAGGCCATAGGTTAGCCCATCCCCCCTCTATAGATCCAAGGGTCATGGTCCTCTATTTACTAAGATGATAGGGCACTATTCATTTCTAGGGGGCTAGGCTAGGCCATGGAACCAAAAAGGTGGCTTGAGCTGATTCGTTGAGAAAAAGGTGAAGTCTGATCTGATGAGAGTTATGTTTCTTTTTCACACGATGATGGCCCAAATCTATATATGTAATAGTAAAGGTTGAGCGTGGAGGGAGAGCTCACTCGAAAGCAAGGTGTGCTCTAGAGTCAGTCCCTCCTGCTAGTTCTTTTTAAGGCTTTGGATAGGCCTACCAGTAGGTTGGACATATATGAGTGTTTTCAGTGTCCTGAATCCATAGGTTTGGGATCGAGTTTTGTTTGGGGGGGAAGGCTAGGTTTGGAAATAGCTAAAGAAAGAGGTGTGGGATTGGATGTAAAAGGAAGGCCACAAAGGTTGATAGTGTGAAAGGACTCCAGTGGTGTATTGAATATGAAGGATCAAAACTAAAAAGAGGTGCAGAAGAAGTAGTGTGAATGGCAGCAAATACGGTCAAGTTCTATTAAATCACTAGGAGTAAGATCAGATGGTCACTACCCCGAAGAGGGGAATTAAGGCTTGGATCTTGTGGGTTGATTTAAAATAAAAAACAATAGATTCAGAACTCAAAGAAATGGATTTCGAATCAGAATATTTGGCCAAACTATTATAGTTGTTCTGGTCGGTATTCGACTAACTCGAGTTTGGGTGAAAATTAGCACATGTTTCATTAACAGGTTTAGGTTCCTAAAACTAAAATGAATAAAGTAGTGCAATTGATAGAAATCATGATGGTAGTAAGAGCATGTGCCCAATCCGGAGATAAAAAAATCCATAGTTCTTGCCATGCATGGATCAGTGCTCCGACAAGACAAAATCTTGAACCACTTACTTATTCAAGGCCACCCACCCCCCATTGAATTTAATGAAGGTTGGGAAAGAAATAAGGGCACTGCATTTCTGTATTTTTCCCTGCTAAATGAACCAAATGTATTTAGTTAGAAATAAGTAGTGGTTTCTTTTAATTGATCAATAGGGCACTGAGAGATGCAACCATATATTTTTTTTATATGTTTATCCTATAGAAATTCTAATAGCATAGTTTGAATCCTTCTAAAAATAATCCAAAGATATAGGGGAAGAGTGAGAATCCATCTTAGCTATTTCCCTGCCCGGTCTAATCTCCCATTGACTAAAAAGGTTAGTTGTGAAGCCTGTTTACCCCTCATTCGTGCTTTCCCATATACCCCTCACCAATATCTGTACCCTCACCGATTCTCTGATAGACCCAACTATGAACAGATATTGGAGATAGAATGGATATTTAAGCCTTTTGTTTCCAATGCTTATTGATTCTAAACCATTTGAACTCATACTAGATCCATGCCTTCAACCCGACCAAACTGAGGAGCTATATTATTTAACGTAACCATCCCACAAAAAATTAAATCTAATCCTTCATACGGATATAAACCAAGGGGGCCTATATGGGAGTAAATGTATATGATATGACCCCAAGGGAGCATATATGGGTTGAAATAGATGTAAATGTGTAATAGGGTCAGCCTAATAAAGGGGCCACAAGTGAAATGAATTGGAATATTATATATAGAATAAATGTAGTCATTATTGAGGGGAGGAGGTGAATTTGATATATTAATGTATTGTGGTATTTATAGGAGTTCTCCTATTCTTTAAGGAGTTATTGTGTAAATCCTCTCTCTTCCTTTGAATGGCCTTTCATTACTATGATAGCCTCTCACATCTAGTGAGTAGGATTTTAGCCTTGTATTATAGATTATATAACTCCTTCTTAAGTATAGAAGACTCCTCATCACTCAATCTAGCAATAGAATAGTATCTAGTTGCAGTAGCTGGGGTTCCTAAAAAACATGTACATGTCTTAACCAATCCTCATACAATCCCAGTGTATATCTAGCTACCTCTACAAACCATCCTTTAATGTATGCCATGCATACAATGTATCAAGATCTATCTCTCTATGCTTAGGATGTACCAGTAGCAGTAAATTGTATGCATCATCTCTTTGTACTCAATCATCCTTGACCATAGCTAGAACTATCTCAATAAGAATCTTAGGTCAAAAAATCCTAACTGCCTCAATCTCGCTGATCTTTGACCTTAGATCTATATCATCCTCCTTTATAGGTCCCTTAGTTCCCCCCTCTAGTCCCTTTATGGTTCCCTCTTGTGCCTCTCCCTTACATATAGGCTCTACATACCTCTCTACTCCAACATATCTCATACCAAGTATCTATGCTCCTGTTGTGCACTTTCTAGTTGCCACCTCATGGATCCAAGCGAGTCTAGGCTCATCCTAATACTCTCTTATCACCTCATACTATAATATAACCATTATCTCCCTAAGCCATATCATACGCCTCTCTATGTGTAGTAAAAATATGATAATCCTCCGATGCCTATTGGAACGCAGTGATTCTGCCCTAGGAGTGGGAAGGCTTGTAGGCTTAATCCCTCATTCTAAAGACAACTAGCTATACCTCTTTTGAAATACTTGGATACATTAAGTGGGTGACATCCTCTAGTAGATACTCCTCTAGGCTAGGCCAATCACCTCCCCTCATTGTATGACCATAATAATGCCTCATTATCAGTTGTGCATGAATGCTAGGACATCTATTTGATCTCCATCAAGCCAACGTCTCCTACTAGAAAGCTATGCTTAAGATGCCACACATAATTTGTCTCATCCTTGACTTTGCATAAGTATATAATTCCTCAGAGACAATACCCTGAAATAACTCTCGAAGTGCATACCCGAAAGGCTAATTGCATATCTTTCTAATGACAAGCATAACCCTTATAGGTATCATGTCCTTCTAGCGAATATTATAGTAATTGCACACTAGAGCAGTTCAAACTATAAATCTTGGGCCATGTATGGAAAACCTCGCATATGTTCTATACTCTATCCTAGATCTACCTCCCTAGTCAGCTCGATAGCGCTACCTCCTACCCATCATGAAGATAACCAAGTCTTGCATCTCCCTATCGATCATCCCGTGAGACTCCATCATATATTCCTCTCTACCTATAATAGGTCAACTTGTCAAATGATGGGCATCCTCTAAAGTGGAACCCATCTCTTCAAAGGGAGTGAGTAAAGTGTGTTGTATTGGATCCTAATAGAATAAAATATTTGTAATCTGTATGTGAAGAAAATTAATCCTTTTAAGGTGTAAAGCTTCCATCAAACCATAATCCTTTCAAAATTGCTATTCGTGCTCAACCAGCCAACCTGATAAACATTACTTGATGGCATGGCCTACCAAATATGATGCGTAGGAGTAGTGATGGCATGAAAAACCAACAACGGAAGAATGAATTCTTGATGGCCCATATTTATTCCCTCTTCATCTCTTTATCTTCTATCTATTAGATTGAATCATTAACAAGGACCCTACTAGTTTTATTTATTGATTGAAGAAATAGACTCAAATATATATAAGAATCTTACCTTCTCTCTTTTGTCAACGTGGGCTACGAGGAAGAATCCAGAGGTGTTGAAAATGCAACAAGATGATGGAGCTTAGTGAAAAGAAGTCGCCTTCACTAAGTGTGCGCGCAGGCTATTTTTGGTGCAAAGTCTATTTTTAGACATATGGATCATGGTCTATGAGTTGCAGTATGCTATTTGTGGATGATTGGTCATGCTGGTAAAAATAGATGGACTTCTATTTTTAGACATATGGGCAGAGTCTATTTTTAGATTGCCGGGATAAAAATAGAACAATGGAATATTATTAGCTCTTAATAATATTTGGACTATAAACATTATCTTTTCCTCTTGGAGCACTTTAGTTTGAGCTACATATGTGGCACATGCAGCTGACATAAGGAAATACATGGTTCCTATGGGTTAACTTGATCTATTGCATGGAGGACTTCAGTTAGGACTTCAGTGATTGAGTTATGTGGAGTTGGATCAGGGGTTGATGGAGTTGTGTTCAGTTTGACTCAGTTGAACTAGTTGTATTTAGTCTAACTGGAAAATAGACTAGAGATGAGTTGTCTGAATTAGTTAGTAATTAATTCACTAATTATTAACTCATAATGCAACTAAAGAATACATTAGTTAACTCAGTGCATGGACAGTTCAGTGGAGACAAGTGTTAGAGGTGAGTGAAAGGGCGAGACAGCTGTCAGTTGTGACTATAGTTGTGCATGTGATTTGCATAATTAGTGGGATTGAGTTGGCAATGAGGATTGCGTAGTGTTACACAAGGGAAACACGTGAATGGATCAGCCATTCTCGGTATTCTCAATGCAGGATTGCGTAGTGGAGACAGGCAAGTAGCGGAGGAGATTTGAGCCAGTGATTGATTCAGATCTGAGCTAGTTTTTGTGTAACAGGTGGAGATAGTACTGAGAACTTGCGAGGAGTATTATAATATGTATTGTTACATGTTCTCAATCAATATAATATACAGATAGTTGGGGGTTTTCAGCTTTATGCTTTCCCCGGGTACATACTGTGTTGATATGTGTGATTGATGCTTCACTATGAGCATGTGATTGTTTCTTAATACTGCTAAATTGATGATCAACGTAGAGGAGGTTATGTATTATGCATGTATTCCTCAATTAGTGTATAATCAGTGTTGGGTGTGGAGCCTGATTATCTTCTATACTCAAAAGTACCGCCACATTGGACCCCAGTTCAAAATGGGGGCGGCAACGCCACCCGTAAAATATTCTGTGCAGGGGGTGTCCAGGGGTATAGTAATTTCTAGTCAATCTGGGCCGTTCATTAGGCGGATGATCTGACGGTAGAACTTATGTTTAGTTTAGGGTTTTTTGCCCTAGAAGGCAACCCCCTCTCTTTGTATGAGGGCATTGTATTTGAGGCTGTGAGATAGATGTGTATTCAGGGTGAGTGAGAAACAGAGAGGTGAGACTGTGAGAAAAGACAGAGGATATTACAGCGGATTTGCTGTAGGTTGTGTCTCTTCATTTTGCTGGATAATAGAAAGGAAGGACTGGCTGTTCGGGGTGGACGTAGCCCAAACTGGGTGAACCACCGTATATCTATGTCTCTCTTGTTTTGTGCGTTTTCTGTGTTTATATTTCTGCATTATTTCATGAGTTCCATTGCTCCGTAATATATAATTTTCTAACACTGGTTTCATAACAGAGATAAAGCCTAATGTTTCGCTGGGAAAGTATGAAATAACCACGTTATTATTTTTCACATATGGAAACGTTATATATATATATATATATAGATATATGAGACAAACTTTGTTTTTTTGTTTGTTTATTATTACATTGTTTTTTTTAATGATTATATGTTTGTAGTGTTTTGTTATATGTTATGATTTGTTATGTGTTTTAATGTTTTATTAAGTTGTTTTTTTTTAATAACATTTGTACATATAATGCTTGTAATGTTTAATTTGTGTTATGTTTTGTTATATTTTGTATTAATGGAATATAATGTTTGTATTTATTTTAAGTTTGTACATGTGTTTTTTTTCAATACATATCTTATGTTTTGTGATCAATATGTTTATTGTTTTGTTTTTCTATTTCATTTTTTAAAAATTTTGTAAATATTTCATTAGTTTTTTGTTTTTTGTTTTTTGTTTTGTTTTGTTCTATTTAAAAAATTTGCCATAAAAAAGTTGTCATAAAATTTTTGAAGTGAAAATTCATTTCATGACTAGAGCATATTGAGAAAAGAGTTGTTGTGATGGTCCACTCAAACGCACCTGTCGAAGCAAGAAAAAAAATAAAAATAAAGAAAAAAATTGCTAATTTTTCTGAAAGAAGCATTGCAATTATCATTGGATTTTGGATCCAGTAAACTACAACATTGTTTCTTGCTCTTTGAATTCATTTTTGGTTATTTACTGACTTGGGTTGTTTGTTCAGGATTTCAGCTATAGAAACTGTGCACATTCTACAGCTGAACAATGATTCTACAACTAATCGACAATTCTGTAGCTATGCATTTAGCTCAATGATTTATTAGTCAAACAATGCATTCTAACTAGAAATTCATGATCAACATGCCATTTCATCTTTTTACATCATCTTTCACTGTAGCATCATCTTCCCATGCCACATTTTACATGACAATTTTCACTGTTTCATATAAAATTCAAAACAATCTAACTTTCTCATATGACATCAGAATTCGATGATTCAAGCGTCAATGGAAAGATGGCGATGACATCTACAAAATGAGGAAGCTATTATCATATTTGGAAACAATAAAGAATGAAGAAATTGTTGAAAAGAAACAATAGGTAACTTGAAACACTACTTTTGACACAGGTATAAACTCTTTTGGTTTTCTTTCGTGAACTTGTTTAATAGTATCAATTCTTATTTTTTTAATGTAAATGTCATTAACAGAGAGATTGATCACATCTCTATTTTGATAACCTTACAATCCATTGGAGGAGAAGTACTAGTTTTTGCAGGTTCTAGGAGGAAGAACATATGACTATAAGCAAATAGTGTCTCTCAAAGACCACATTTTTTTCACAAGAAAATGATCAAAGAACCAACAGAGATGAAACATCAATGCATGAGCACATGCTAATGCATATTAGATCTAGCAGTTGCAAGCCTTTCAGATGTCAGTGTTTCCATTGCATCCATACTCCTTCAGTCAATAAAACCTTCATCTCATTTCCTTTGCAGTCGCATTGCATTTCACTTATTTAGTAAATAAAATTCTTATCTCATTTTCCTTCACTGCTCATTTTTATTCACAGGAACTATATATTTTTGCCTTGCTTTCACTGACTCATAACCCATTTCCATAAATACATTCAACTCACTTACATGTTGATTTGTCTTTTTACTTTCCATTCACTTGTCATTTTCCTTTATGTTAAATAAACCTTGATACACTGCGAAATTTTCCATTCATAGTTCTTCAAAATCATTGTTTCATGCTCGCGTTAGATGATGGAGGATTCCTTAAGGCCTTCCTTCTAACAAGCCTTGGCCTATTGACATCGACACATTATCTAGGTCCAATGCTAGAGTCCTCATTAGTACTTAAGTACCTTGACACTCGTTGACATTAATGACGAGTTTCCATCGCATTGGTTAACGACATTCATCAATGGTCGATAATCCATTGACCTCTCTTCATGCTCGACACCGACACATTTATTCGCATGAGTAGAGTTGTACCATCAGTTTTATAGCGATTGAAGACTATATCATTTCAGCATTTTGCAGAAGATACAAAAAACTTAGCAGTAGAAATAAAGAATCCACTTCACAACCTTATCCACCATTTATGCAACAAAGAAGCAAATGAATTCTACATTTCATTCCATGATCCAGAAATAGTCACACTATTCAATTTTCATAACTCATGCACATTGAAGTTAAGTGAAGGTATGTGGTTTTCTAATTTTTAGTCATGCAATTCCTTAAAATACTAAAATCATGACTTTGGGAAATTCCTCACTTCCTCTTTCACATTGTCATATCTTTAGTTGGGGGGAAGGGACATCATTTCATATTCATATATCATACACCATCACACATTTTCATTTCCTCCTAACATACTTGTCATAATCAATTATGATTGCATTATGGTTCAAAAAGTTATATGATTTGCAAATAATGTCTAAATTATGAGCACACTATATGACTGATTTTAAAGATGCATTCTAAAATATGTTCAATGAATCTTGTTGTAACGAAAAGAAACAAAGTTTTGAAAGACAAGAAACAATACCCATTAGAATTTGGTTGAAACACAAGAACCAACCAAACATGTTGCAATTCAATGTATGACAAGGAATACTTTGAAAAAATAAATAAAATTGTCAAATGCAAATTTTAAGGACGTATCATATAAGTCAATCTCATTCAAATGCAAAGACTTTGCGAGCAAATCAAATGTATTAATGCAATATTTGCATGAGGACATGCAATTACTCTAGTTGGGGGTATGTTGGGCCTCTAAAATGTCTTCAAAATGACACCCACTTTCACCTTTATCGCCAACATTTCACTCACATGTCGCAACTCCATAACCATATAACCTTTCATTAGCCACCATTTTCATAAATATATGGGTTAGAATCCTTATTTACCAAAGTTATTTATTTTATATGTTTAAAGTGAATTAATAATTAAAGACTAGGAATTTAACATGGTTTCATGTATCTATATATGTGGCTTGAGTTTCATAACATGTGTAGGTCATTTGGAAGCTTCCAAGGCACCCTTATGTGGTCACCAATGCTCAAATTCGAATTCTCTTCAAAGGGGATTTGGATAAAGGTCAAAGAAGGATATGTGTCCTATTTGGATTGTAACTCTATGAGGTGTCTCATCATTTCTTATTTGGATTAGAACCCTATGAGACACTAGGGGGATATGTGTTTCATTATGAGCTATTTGGTTGTAACTATATGTTATTTTAGTGGATGTTCATTAAATATGGTAACTTCTTATGTTTTTGTATAAATATGAGAGCCTTCTCCTTTGAGAGACATGTGTAAAGTTGGAGAAATGCTCATGTTTTTAATAGAGAATTTGGAGCGTATAATTGGAGATTTGAAGATTTAGTTTTGCTTGCATATGGATATTCTTCACTTGCCATCATCATACACCATTGGAATGACCATCTAATGATTGTGAGATTTAATTGCTTTTATAGATTAAAGTTGATTTTCTTTCTTAGTATTAGTTTTAGAATGACTGTGTAATTTTTGCTTTTCTAAAAACATTTCAATAGGGAAGATCTATTTATTTTCTAATTGGATTAAGTTTGAGGGAAGGGTTCATAGTTATTTAGTTTCCTTTCATGTTCTGCTATTTACTTTCTTAGATCAAACTATCAATTCATTGTATAATTGAATAAAGGATCAGGCCAAGAAGGTGACTTCAAATTGGGTGATTGAATGTTCAACCTATGCAATCATTGAGCTTTAGTATTTCGTGCTTTTATATTTACTTTTAAGATCCCCATTTAATTGCATTAAATGATATTCCTAAAGATCATTCTAAGAAATTGATTTAATCATATTTCAAGATTGCATGGTTGAATATTTAATACATGAAATTATTGAGTTATTTACTGCACACTTTACTTGCTTTTCTAGGACATTAGAAGTTAAAGTCTAAATAGTTGCTTACACATCATCTCAAGAAGGTAACACTTCATAATTGAATGCTGGAGTAACTAAGTATACATTAGTTGTTTTTTTATTTCACAGGTTAGTTGAATTTCATTTTCATTATTTGATTTCATAGATTAGATGAGTTGGTTTTGATTATTTTGTAGTTAGATTGATCTAAACTGAAAGACAATTTCTACCACATACAATGTGTGGAGCGATAAAAAGGGTCTTTTTAACACCTAATTACCTCACATTAATTGTCAACCCAGGGACGACTTTTTA
>APFE031362661.1:162063-177063 GCA_000404065.3 Pinus taeda
CACATAGAATGGAGGAACACCTCCATCTACTGATTTACCATTGACTTCTGGACCAAAAATCAGTTCTGGTTGATCATCCAAAACATTGACTGCACCCCTATTCTCTGATATTTGCAGTGACCTATTGATTTGCTATCTATAAACTTCATGTTTGGCCAATTCAGAGAGAGGAATGGCTATTTTCAGCTTGCCAATTTCTGTTTCTAAGTTAAAAGGTTTTTCTATCTGATTCTTTACCTTTAGGGTAGCAGGCTTCTCTTTATCAGCTGAGCTTTCTTTGAGTTTCTCGTGGTGATGGGTAGTGTTATCAGGTACATCTGATTTGTCATTCTTTTTTGGAGGGTTATTCAAATCTTCTGTTGGAGAATGGGATGTGAATGAATGGTTTCTTGAAAGCTGTAAGTCTGATACATCTTCCACAGTAACTTCCTTTGGGTGGGTTTTATCAGAGGATTCTATTGAGACAACTTTATCCCTTGATTTTTTAGGCTGTTTAGTATCTTTCAGCTTGGTAGTTTCAGGCACATCTATGGTTCTGCTTCTCAATTTGTACTATGAACCTCATAGACTACTGCATCATAGCCTTCTCTAAAATCAAATGACTCTCCAGATTTAGTTTGAAATTGGTTGAATTCATGGGCCTCTTGGTCATCTTGGGTTAGGAAAACTTGTTGTTCGCTATCTAAGCCCATTAAGTTGATGTGAGGGTCCTCTGTCGGTTCACCTGAGGTTGAGCTCTCTGCATAATTCTCTTGAAATGGAGGTCTGATATTCTGATCAGGGCCAGTCCTTTCAGCATTTGGGTTTTGATTTTTTCTAAAATTAGGATTTCTAGCTGTGTTGCTTGTTTGACCCTCCCATGATGATTTTCTTTCAATGGTTTCCACCCTATCTCCTAGTTTGTCCATTCCTTTGATGATGGCATCTATTTCTGTTCGAATGCTGAAGGTTCTTCTTTGAATGTTGTTCTTCTTTCAGTTCTAGCCTGGTTTCGTTTGGCAATCAAGTTTGCCTCTACACTAACAGCTACATTCTGCATGTCTGCTACGCTGGGAGGGGCTCTTTCCCTCAGTTGGTATGCCATGTCTGAATCAAATCCATCAGGGAATTTGATCAAGGCTAAGTTAGGTGGGGGTCTAAGGTTTTGTGGAATGGCATTGTATACATTGTTAAATCTAGCATAATAGCCTTGGATAGTTTCTTGTGGACCCATTTTTAAATTGTCATATTCAGTTAAAATAGGTAAAGGGTCTTTCTTCTTTTCCCATTTGTTTAAGAAGATTTGATATAGGGCCTCGAGATTGGCTATAGAGTTTGTAGTAAGTGACCTAAACTAGGTCCTTACATCACTAGTTAGACTTTGAACAAAGATCTTCATCCTCACACCATCATCATCAATTTCATAGTTTTCAAAATAATCATGCATCTTCTTGGTGTGCTGTTGGGCTGTATAGGAACCAACACCATCAAAATAAGTGATCTTAATTTGATAGTCTTGGGGCATAGCCCCTGGATTTGTAGGTAGCTGTAAAGGATCATAACATATTTATAGGGATAAATGGAACAACAAGAAGAAATGGGACAGCTGGAAGAGTAGGGACGATGGTAGATATATGTGTAGTAGATGGAGAAGTGGAGAAGGGGCTTTGAGAGGTGGATGGAGAACTAGTAGAAGTGGGAGTAATATGAGGACGAACTGAAGCTTTAGCAGGGGTTGGAATATAGCTTTGTTGAACTACTTTAGGACTTGAATCAACAAAATCTTCTTGTTGCTCTTGTTTTCTAAGGATCTTAGGGATTAGATTGGGATTTTCAAAAATAGTTTGAGGATCTGGGTCAGGGTTTGACCTGGCGTAACGAATCTTCTTCTTTGGAGCCAGCTTCTAGATTTGTTTTTGGTATTTTTCTGGGAATGTTTTATAATCACAGCTTTAAACAATACTTCACAGGAGATTCTTTTGGAAAATAGGAAGCTTGATAGCTCCTTTGACTATGTTGAAACAGGGAAACTGATTAATCCCCAGTTGAGTCGCCAATGATGTTATCACTCAGGTTGTTCCCTGCCTCCTGTAGGGAATACGACCGAGGTAACCATTAACCAATATTTTAGCTACAGGTCCTAGCCTACCTGCAACCAGAGACGGTTCTCTCTATAAAATTTAGCTTTATTTTGGAGTATTTTAGGCTAGTTATGATGAACAGGGTTTGGTTTTGAGTTTGTTGGATGGTGATTTCAGACAGAGTTGGGTTGCAGGTATAAAAAAGTTTTTCCCATTGGGCAATGGAGTCATTGAAAGTGTAATCGTTGAAAGTTTTTCTTGGTGAAATGGTAATGCTACAGAGCAGGATACGCAACCTAGGAACAATTTTTCAAATCTGGAAATGATGGAATGAAGTCAGGGAATGAAAGGCAATCAAGAATATTTCATTATACTGGCAGAGGGAAAGTGTATGAGTATTGTGTAAGAGCAATTAAGAATTCCTAAACAGTATTCAAAATGGAAGAATTAGTGCAAACATGAGCAGTTAAGAATTCATATTTATGACTAATCCTGAAGAAAACATAATTAATATCAGAGACTGAATACAGGGTGCATTTAAACAAATCCTATGCTATTCTTCTTCTTTGTTATCAAGATTATGAAACATACATGGAATTTACGAATATAGAGAACATAAAACACAATTTAGTATAACTTATTGTTCCATAGAATGGCACAGGAATTCTGTAACAGGTCCCAGAACATCCAATCCACCTTCAGATGATTCAGACACAATGAACTTCAACAACACTTTGTATTAATACAGTCTGATATTTTACAGCGCAGTCCAAAAAGAAAATCACCAACCCCTAATACATTCTATGGGGAGGTATATATACAAAAATGAGATACAAAATATCTAGCTGATGAGTCTTCACGCAATAAATTTCATCACCAACCCTTCAAGGAAGTAGATGAAGGAAATAAATGCTGCAGTAATTGTCGGTATGCTAGCTGTCTTTTTTGTCAGAGAAATTTGACTTTTGGGACTAACTGAGTCGGCTGAGGCTGCGGCTTTAATTTGCCATTTTATGGGCTTGCTGTCCTGGTGCTTTGCTGAGTCACTGCTTTGACTTCCATCTGCCTATTGTATTCATAATTTGTTGGATGCTTGCGTACTCAACTTTGCTGACCTATAGCTAACCAAAAAACTGAAGCTGAAAAAGGAGGAAAAGACCAAAATTACCTGGGAAAAATTTCCAGCATTGCTTGCCACCAATCATCTAGAGGTAGCTGATGTCTTTTTATCTTTATGAGTGTTTCATCAGCTTTTGTGTATCTATAAAAATTGGGTGGGACCTCAAACAGATGATTGATTTCATGCTCAATATAAAACAAGTCTTCCAATTTGTCATAAATAGATTGCCCAGAGGGAGTTCCTGCTTCTTCTGAGGAACTTGAATATGCTGTATTCTGATTTGCAACATAGTTATTGATTCTGGTAGTGTATTGTTCACAGGACAGTAATTTTCCAGCACTAGTCAATAGGCTAGGTAATCCTCTGGTCTGCAATGCTGTTATTTTTATTTTGAAGTCATTTATTTCAGCCTGCATTTCCTGACACTTTCTTTCCAGAGTCTGCACAAAATTTCTCAAGGTTAGCACCTTTTTTACTATCAGGATAGTATTTGTCCTGCTATTGATGTCTAATGCTGCCAATTCCTCTTTGGTATGAGTGTTCAGGAAATGGATCATTTTATTGGCCTACTCAGGCATAATCCCCAATGCTGCTCTAACCCTCTGAGTTTCAAATTGAGCTAGGCCTATCAACTCTATTTTCTCATGTATGGCCTGAATTGATTGCCATTGGTCACTGATTGATTTGCCAATTTTGGCCCACAAAATCTTTTTAATTTCAGCTAGAGTCCTGTCTAAAGCCAGTTCTTTCTCTAGGGCCTTTATTCTGCTGTCCAAGGCTTTTATCTCCCTTTGCTTCTCAGCCACTGTCATCTTGGACTTGTCATAGTTTTCCTCTAGCTTGGCCAACTTTTCTTTGGCCTCCTTCACCTCTATCACCTGAATTTCTAGCTCTTTGACTGCTTCCATCATGTCTTCCATACTCATGCTAGATTCTCGTGTTGTTGTTTTTGTGGCTGCTGTAGCATCCGTAGTCGATGTAGCTGTTGTGGATGTTGAAATGACAGGAAGGATTGTTTCTGCTTGTGTGGGAGGATCAATGACAATAGTTGGAGTTGTTTGAGGTGGTTGGGAGATAGACTCTCCCTGCTTGCCTTGCAATTCTCTTTCCAACTCTTCCTCCATCTGTATTATCCTTTGATTCATCCTCATGAGCATATCCATGGTATCATCAACTTCTTTTTCTTGCACAAGCTCTGTAGTTTGAGGGTGGATAGTTGCAGGCAGCTTTGCTTGTTTTCTGAGTGCAGCAATATCATCCTCTTTCTTCTTCATAAGGGCCCTGATGCCCTTGGGATCCTTATGATCATGCCCTAGATCCACAATAATTTCTTCCAATGTTTTTATTCGGTTATCTTTGGCGGAGGAAGACATTCTTTCTAAATCCAATTGAGTGTTTGTATTTTTTAATGATTCTTTCAGTTGATGGGCCAGCATGGCCTTGTCTGCTAGAGTGGCATAAACCATTTCTCCCGTTTGCTTATGTAGCTCTATTTGATCCATTGGGTGTATGTCCTTGGAGAGGACTTCCATGTTTGTCTTTATGTAATCTGCAGCTGTTTTGGGCTATGGAACTTTAGGCTTAAAATGAGTTAGAATCATTTTTTCCTCCTTGATGTCATAAGCTGCCATCAATCTTTGCTGTTTGGAGGGTGTTGCTTTCAAGAATTGATCATACAGCTGTATTCTTAATAGCTCATTTTGAGCCTCGATTTCCTTGAAAGTTCCTTTAATGCCCAGTGGTGGTTTGCTTTGCTGTCTTGAGGAAGACACCTCTGTACTATGCTGCCTGCCTAGCTCCTGCTGGAATGAGCTGGTAGCTGTTTGCTGGCTTGTTTCTCTCTCCTTCCTCAGGCTCTCTATGATTTCTTCACTAATCTCTTCCTCAATTTGAGGATCAATTCTTTGCCTCTTGGCTTCAGGTTGCTGTGCTGACCCACTTGGAGGTGTGGTTTCTTCCCTGTCCCGTTTCTTACCTCTTTCCTCATTTAGAGGAGTTTGCAAGGCTGGAATCTATGATGCCTCAGTCTGCTGTGGAGGGGCTTGCCCTTGACTCTGCTCTTTGGAGGTGGTAGGCTATTCTGTAATTGTTTCTTGCTCAGCCCCCATCACTTCTTTTCCTTTCGCTGTACCTGTTGATGATGTAGATGTCTCTTGGGCAGCCCGTGAAGCTGCAACAGTGGATGTGCCCTCTCCAACTTGGTCTGGCAGTTTGAATGTTGCCTAGTTTTTATGGCACCGAGGGTGTTGAGCTGGTACAATGGCGAGCAATGGAGTTGTAGTTGCAAGCAATAGCAACGTGGTTGCTTGAATTTAAACTTTGGTGGTAAAACAATGTAAAACAGCGTGTGCAGCTCTCCAAATGGACAAATGAAAATGAACGAAAAACAATCGTTTTGTGTGTTTTTTATGAAATTTGGCACTTTTTGGCGCTTTTTGAGATGACGTCAGCATGACGTCATTTGGCGGGTAGCAGGTACGGCGCGACGACGTGGATGCTGACTCGGACGATGATATGGAGGAGAACAGGTTGGCAGGGTGATGACGTGAGCGGGTCAGAGGGTGGTTTCTGGTATTATCCCACACCACCTTTGGCCCTGGGCAGTATTGTGGAGGGGGGCTCCGGTCACGCCGGGAGAATGACGCGTGGCGGGGGTACGACAGCAAAACCGCCCATCCCCCAAACTCTAAACTCCGGCAGATCGGGGTTTGAAAACAACCGCCCATCATTGGATCTGTGGCATGGGAAATCGAACAGCGGTCAGGGCAACAAGGAGTGGCGGACGGTTAGGTGCGGGACCCGGCCGGATATAATATTTAAATGTAAGCGAGGTAGGGTTGAAAACTTTGGTTAGTGAGGGTTAATGTGGTTATGCGCGGGGATGTAGTTTTAATGTTAATTCAAACCTTTAATCAAAACTTTTGCAAATGAACGCAGAGGGTAGAATAACAAGGGTTATGAGTGAGGGGAGGGGCTATGGCTATCAATTTAACCAAAGGTTAAATTAATTCCGAGGCTTAGGAAACATAAGGGTTGTTATAAAGTCCCAGATGGACTTAATATTCCCGAAACTTAAATTATATAGCTATTTTGCTATGGGGTGGGATATTTAGTATTTTTTGGGGTTTTATATAGTTTTTTTATGAAATAGGGATGGGGAAGTAACTTAGGGAGCTAAATAGTAAAATTAGATGTTGATATGCCTTTGTGGAGTGAAACTGTAGGGGAAGATGCTAAGTTTATGAAGTGAAACTTAGACATAGGAGATGAATGGAATGTGGAATGAAGATTATTTACACAAGAAATGTGGCTTCTTTTCACTAAGTCAACTCAGATGTCAACTTGGTATTTCATGAAACATGGAGGGGATGTTAGTAAGTGATCTTTGGGGGGAATGGAGGGGAATTAGTCATGCTTCCACTGTTGTACCACCAAACAACTGCCATGGTGCCACTGCCATAAATGAGATGAGTCCATCTTGACAAGACAAAAAGTAATGATAACCTTGTTTCTGCAACCTCAAACTACCTACCTAGCCTAATACACCTAAATTTTTTTCTTTTTTTGGATTGGGTGCACTTGAACTGGCAAACCCTGATTGTCCTCTTTTTATTTTGACTACCCTCCTATCTAAATGCACCCTTATTTCTTCCAAGGGCCCAGATTAAGTAGTTGGGCTCCTTAATTTCTCTATCTATCTAGTCATTTGACAAACTTGAACTGTTTGGACAGATATTCTTTCTCTATTCTACAACAGCAATTCAAACATGGCATGGTCCAAATTGAACTGTTGGGCCATCCATCAAATGTAATAAGTAGCAGTACCTCCACATGGTGAATTTGCAAATAAGATAGCAGTGGCATTTTGACTGGCCACTTTCCTGGTCTTTGGTTTAGGGTTAATTTTCACTATTTTTTTCTGACCAATTGACATTCTTGCCTTTCGATTATTCTTTTAAGGCATACCCTCTTTTAATTTTCTTTGTTTGTATACAAAATATGGAACCTTTGCAACATGCAAGGATGAACATATTTAGCACTTCCTCTGTCAATCATGAAAAATGAAACCTATTGGTATAGGAAGCTAACATGTTCCACCATGTTGTTCTATATGCCCATAATGCCGTAGGAAGTTTTTCAGCCCAATTACAGTGATGGTTTGCTACAGTCTTCATAAAAATATTCTCTAGTACCTTGTTTGTTCTCTTGACTTGACCATTCACCTGAGGGTGATATGGAGATGTTACCCTATGCTTGATTCCATATTTCTCCATGAGTCCTGCTATCAAAGGTGATATAAACTGTGCCCCTCCATCTGAAACTATCGCCCCTCCATCTGAAACTATCTCTCTAGGAGCTCTATACCATGCACAAATTTCTTCAAATAAAAAGTTTGAGACAACCTATTCCATTTCTTTCGCAACAACCTTGTCCTCTACCCTCTATTTTACATAATTCGTGGAAACAGAATGTGAATTTTCTATTGTTAAGGTGGATTAAATAGCCCAATAAAATTAATAGCCCATTTTTCAAAGGGCTCAAGAGCCAGTTGAGGTTATAATGGTATTTCATCTGCCTGACCAAGCTGACCCATCTGCTAGCAACTATCACACCCTCTAACATATTTCCTTGCATCACAAAAAATAGAAGGCCAATAGTATCCAATTTGTAACACCTTATGACCTGTTTACTTATCTGCAAAATGTCCCCCACAGGGGCCATCATGATAAACTCTCAAAACATCATAGATTTCATCTCCACTTATGCAGTGCTGGATTTGCTGATCAGATCCTGTATAGAAGAGATATCCCTCTATCCATGAATAACGAGCACTGTGATGGATAATCCTTCATTGCTCTCTATAAGACAAGTGTTGAGCCACTTTTCCCATAGAAAGAGAGTTAGCAATATCTGCATACCACAAAATGTGAGTAGAATTGCAAAAAAAAATTCGTTTGGGAAACTATCCTCTATAGGTGTACCTTCATCACTAGTATCCATCCTAGATAAGAAATCTACGATTATGTTATCTTTCCCTGGTTTGTCTACAATGGTAATATCAAATTCCTGAATTAACAACAACCATCTTGTAACACGACCAGGGGTTATTGGTTTGTTCATCAAATAGTACCTGATAGTTGTATGATCAATGTCCATGAAAGTAGGATATCCTGTGATGTAATGCCAAAATTTATTAACAATGTAAATGGCAGAAAATAAATCCTTTTCAGTTACCATGTAATTTAATTCAGCAGAGGTCAAATTCTTGCTGACATAGTAAATTGGATACGGCTTCTTATCCTCTTGCTGCCCCAAAACCTCTCCTACTGTTGTTTGAGAAGCATCAGTATAGATGTGGAACGAGAGCTTCCAATTAGGACCATGTAATACCAGATCCTTGCATACTAGTTCCTTGAATTCTACAAAATTTGCTTCACATTCATCTGTCCACACAAATTCTACATCATTAGGAAATAATTGAAAAAGTGGGAATGTTATTTTAGAAAAAAATTCTATGAAATACCTATAATAGCTAGCATAACCAATAAAGTTGTGTACCTGTGTTGGTGTCTTAGGTGTAGGGAATTTTAAAACTACCTCTTCCTTTGCAGGATCAACTCGAATTCTTGCAGCTGAAAGCAAGTGTCCCAACACTTTTCCTTCCTTCATCATCATATGGCATTTGACTATAGTTAGAGAAACATGTGTCTGCTTACATCTTTCAAGTACTTTCTCTAAGTTTTTCAAAGCTTCTATAAAGGGATGCCCATATGGGGTAAGTTCATCCATGTAAATATCAACATTGTCATTGACTAAATCAGAGAAACATGTGTCTGCTTGCATCTTTCAATTACTTTCTCTAAGTTTTTCAAAGCTTCTATAAAGGAATGCCCATATGGGGTAAGGTTATCCATGTAAATATCAACACTATCATTGACTAAATCAGAGAAAATTCCTAATATTTCCCTTTGAAAGGTAGAAGGTATGTTATAGAGGCCAAATGGAAGGACTAGGTAGGAAAAGGTTCCCCGAAGGCATGTGAAGATAGTTTTGTCCTCATCCTCAAGAGCTATTTGTATTTGGTTGTATCCACTAAATCCATCCAAAAAGGAGAAAAAATCTTTCCCGGCTAATGTATCAAGGATTTGGTCAATAAAGGGTAAGGGAAAATGGTATTTCTAAGTTTCTTTGTTTAGTTCCCTATAATCAACGCAGATTTGCCACTTGAAATTCTTCTTAGGAATAATGACTAGTGGGGAAACCCATTGACTGTCTAATATCGGATAACTAAATCCCACATCTAATAGCGTCTGCAATTCATATTTGAGATTTTTTTTAAGGAAGGATTAATTCTTCTTTATCACTGCCTAATAGGTTGACATTTCTCTTTAATGTATATATGTTGAGTACATAAATCAATAGGGATTCCTTTCATATCGGTATACTCCCAGGAAAAAGCTTTTTTATGCTCTTGAAGGACTTTTTGTAGCTATTCGGATTGGGAGTGTGAAAGGTTAGGATTAATATTCAATGTTTTCCTTGGTTCAATTTCTATAGGAACACTATTACGAGACACAATTTCATGAATGTTTTCTATTTATGTTTCTAGTTTGATATCTTCCTAAATATTGTAGCTCATGACAGCTTCTAATAGTTGACGGGTTGAATCCGAAATGAAGTCTGGATCATTGAGAAAGGTGTTAATGGAATCATCCTCCTTTTCATATTTAAAAGAGAGAGCCTCGCTGATGGTAAGGATGGTTCTAATTTCTCCATCTTCAGGTTTGGGCTCTTTGGCAGGTAGAGAATTTTGAATCAAGGTAAATCTAGGTTTATTTGATGAACTTGGTTTTGTAGGGGGTATATGATAAGGTTCTTTGTAACTTCCCCATTAGATATTACCGTGTTTCCTGACCGACACCCAATGTAAGCATCTGCAGTTGCGAACCAATGTCCTTCTAAAATCAAAGGGTACCCATCGACTGGTGATTGGGTATGTAAAACTAGAAGGTCAACGGGGTATTTCCATGAGTCTACCGAAATAGTGATGTCTTCCAGCTTCCCTACCGTTATAATAGTAGACTGTTTTTCCAACTATAGGATGATGGGAGTTGGATTAAGGTTTTGTAGACCCAAGATAATTATAGTAGAAAAAGTTATAACATTAATCGCTACCCGTATCGACCCCATTAATCTACATTTTCATAATTGGATTCCCAGGATCCCCATATTTGACAGGTATATATTTTCCTAGCATTATATCTGATAATTTTCCCATGACATGAATAGTAAGTGGGCCCTTTGGTTTTCTACCGAGTTTCTTAGAACGATATTCTTTAATTGTCTTAGCATAAATTAGTACGTCCTTCATAGCCTAAAGTAACAAAATTTTAACAAATAAATTATGCAATTCCCCTAAAAAGTTGAATTCAGAAGTCAGAATTTGTTTGATCAAATATAGTCTTTCAGGATAGGGTGGACTAGCCTGACACCCTCTAGTAGTAATAGCTTGTGAAGGGGTTTGTTGCCTTACAGGAATCTGGGTTGTCTCTTCCCCTATGGTTCTCTATTCTGGTTCTAAGACTTCATCGTGGGTATGCTCAACAATTATGGGTGAAGTCTGAGTATTGACCACTCAGCCAGATCGAAGATTTAATTCATTACATTCCATAGTGTCAATACTATATGCAAAAGGGTTGAGTGTCTCAACCTGTTGAGCCCCTCTATTATTTGGATTCTTATTGGGTTGGACAGGAAATTGAGGATGAAGAGGAGGATTATTGGTGGGTGTATTAGTAGGCAACTGTAGTTTCTATTGTAACATAGGTTGGGATAATTGTCTTGAAGGAGGAGGAGGAGGTCCATGCCAGTTTTGGAAGCATGAAGAATTCAACCAAATTGAGGATAGCAGGGTTTCCATGGCATTGGATACTGGTAAGAATGCGTCCAAGAGGGTGAAAAAGGTACAGGTTGCTGACCAAAATTCATATTATTAAAACACTTAGATGGGTCTTGAGGCATACCTTGATTCATACTCGGCGGCTGTGGTTGCCATGGTGTCCTTGAACCCATAAAATAGAGATGTTTTTCTTCTTCATTTGTCCCTTGAAAGACTACCTTCAATCCAAGAAGATACAGGTAAGTGCTTGTGGAATGACTCTGTTCACATATAGCGCAAGCCTCCTTAGAATTTAATGGACACTCCTTCCACGGATGCTTCTTGCTGCATTGAGGGCAGGAAATAGACATGGCCTTCTTTGCTTCTATCTACTTTTTCTTCTCCTGTGACATGTCTGGCTGCGATGATAATGTGATCAGAATATTAGTTCTCAGGTTGTCCAACAAATTCCCAATTTCACCCTTTGTAACTCCACCACTAGATGTTTTGAGAGTTTGGATTCCCTGTCTATGTCTTGCAGCCCCTTGTGAGCACTTGATGCATAATTCACAGATGGTATCAAATTCATCCTTTGATATATCGCCTTTCCATACTACGTTCAATATCTCTAGAGATTCCTCCCTCAGTTCCTTGAGGAAAATGATCTTCAAGATATTCTTGTCCAAGTCACTATGGTTGGATCTCTGAAACTATATTGAAAACGTTGCACAAAATCTTCCATATTCTCATCCTCTCTCTGCATAATCTTAAAAATTTCTTCCTTTACATCCTGAGATTTGCAATAGTCTTGATATTTCTCGAGGAAAATCATCTTCATATCTTCCCATGTAACAATGGATTTTCCTCCCAAACCCATAAACCATCTCAAAGCTATGCCCTTCAAATTAGCAGGAAATATCTTCAATTTCTGAGCATCAGAAATGTAATCATACCCCTGACAAACAATGTCGAATTCAAAGAGGAATGTGTCTGGATCCTTAGAAGTAAGACCATGGAAGTTGGGTAATGTTGTCAAGGGAATAGGCTTGATAGGTGCATCAGCTTTGATATCTCCAATTGGGAATTCAATTGAAGAAGTTGTAGGAGCCATGAATATCTGTCAATACTCACTTGGAATTTCAATAGGTTATATCTCTGGTTGTTCTATAACAAATGATGGAAGTTGTTTGACAACACTCCCTTGATCCAATGGTGCCAAAAATTCCTTCAAATCTTCTTCCTCTGAACTTGCAATTTGCAATTCCTTAGATACTCTAATTTCTACTTCTTCTTCCCTGAATTGCACTTTTGCTCTTCGAGGAGGTTTTGGTTGTGAAACTAATTTCCCTCCAGATATTGTATGAGATCTTACCTTAGTAGCATCTCATGATGATGCTCCAGACTCAGCCCTTGAGATGATCTCCTGTATGTAAGTTTTTCTACCCAGTTCAATCCCGTTTCTTTTCGGGGGTCTCCCTCTACCCATTTTATTGTTGTCTCTATTCATACAATCAAGAAATAAAAGGGAAACATCAAAATAAATTAAAAGCTCAATACCTAGAGAAGGATAATAAATTCCTTCCCCAGGACGAGAGAGTGGCCCCTAAAGAAAGAAAAGGAAAGAAAATAAGAAAATAATAGAAATCAAGCTCAAGACCTGAAACAGGGTGAAAAATAAAACTTCCCTTCCCAGGACAAGAGAACAATATTCATGAAAACAAAACAAAACAATCTGAAGCTCCATACCTTGAGAAAGGTGATAAAAACTTCCTTCCCCAAGATGAGATAATAATCCTACAAAAACAAGAAAAGAAAAGAACCAAACAACAAAACAATCTAATACGCAGGGCCTGGAGCAAGGTGTAATATTCATTCCCTAGGATGAGAGATTAGTCCTATGGTCAATGTTGGATGTACTTTCGCACCTTTGATAGCCTCGCTGACAATGACGCTAAACTTTTGGTGTCCAAGTATGAATCATGCAATTCACCCAAATCACATTTAATTTTCAACTCGAGGTTCTACCATTTGTTTCAAGACTATCACACATTGTATGTGAATGCCACAATTTCCCTACCCAACAGTGAACGTTAACTATAAATTCATTAGTGTGTAATTGTAAGCAATACTGTAATAGCAAGTAAGAATAACAACAAATGATAACTCTAACAACAAATATGAGTAACATCAATAAGGATTCACAGAAACACACTGATAAACATTCACAACAACAATAAACTTACAGAAATAAAACTAACACACATCTAATCCAACAACACTTGGTTAGGGGAGTGGGCTCAACTCCTTGATCAGGGTTGTGGTGGGATCAAAGAATCACGATATGCTCAAAAGATAAATTTATCATTAATAAAAGAAATATTACAACTGCATTGTTACAGACTCAAAGTTAGAGTATTCTCTTGCAAACTTAACACCTCTTTACAGTGTTGGCTTTCACAGCTCGCAAATCTACTTTATAAAAAATTTCAATGATACAACTCGTAGAATCATGACACTGTCCACCCTTAATTGCACAATGGTTTTCAGAATGAAACATATTGTTAAAATATAGCAATGTCAATCAAAGAGTTGATTCATCGTGGCATCCAACATTCAAAAATAGTGTTGCCAGTTTGATAACACCGCTCATTAAATCACGGTCCTCATCATTCTCCCTTTAAATCTACAGAAATAATTGAATTATCAAGTCACTTTGGTAATAATCCCCAATGCCTATGCTTCATTGACCAATAACCCATAAATACACGACAAGAGGTATACATGTGAAATTTAAGATATCAATTAACCAGTATTGACGTGAAATGGATAAAATAACAGGGTAAAAAGGGTGAGTAAAAGTATGAAAATCTAGCCACCAACAATGTACACAATAACACCTATACACCACACCACCTGCACAACGTGTGCACAACATCACATGTACACGACACCACCGACACAACATGTACACAACACCATATGTACACTACACCACTTGTACAACATGTACACAATACCACATGTACATAGTACGACATCCACGACATGTACGCGACACCACATGTACACAATGCCATATGCATGACATGTACACAACACCACCTGCACACAACGCCACTTGTACAACATGTACATAACACCACATGCACACAACACCACTTGTAAAATCATTCACACCACACAATATGTACATAGCACCACATGTATAACATGCACAAAACACCACATGTACATAGCACTGCATATCCAACATGTACATAGCATCATCTATTCACATCACTGCATATCCAACATGTACATAGCATCATCTATTCACATCACTGCATATCCAACACATGCAGAGCAAAATATGAATACAACACTACATATCCATCATGCACACAGTACAATATGTACAAAACACCGTATATCCAACGTATACATATCACCATTTATACCCAACATTGAATATGTAACATTCATACAAAGATATCTGTATTAACACCCTATACATAATATTGCATAAACAACATGTACACACACTACATATGCACAATACTTCATGCACACAATCATCACAGATGAAACATGTACAACATGTATGACATATGCACAATAGTAATACCACACATCCGAAACCACACTACCTCTACCAAGCAACCTTTCTTCCAACGTCTTATCCATGCTTGTCCTAGCATGTCACAAACCACACTGCTTTCATTTCACCGATGTATCCTTTGGTATAACATGTCCATAACATAGACATAATATAATCATATAATATCAACTCTTAACCACATGGTATTGACCTCATATATTTGTCACGAATATTCTTCCATTGATTCCTCATAAACTAGGAACCTCTTCATGTCATTCACCTACATAAGAAATCATTCCTTCACAAGAATGATCCTTGACAACCTGTCAGAAAGTAACATAGATACATGGATACATAGATATAT
>APFE031362661.1:182063-202970 GCA_000404065.3 Pinus taeda
AAAAATTGACCAAATATATTCAAAACTTGGCCAAATGCAAAAGATGTATTAAAGTAGGGTTAGAATAGAATTAGGAAAAATAAAATGGTCGTTATCAAATGCGGCTATTCATAATTCTTCTTTAATTAGAAGTTAATCACTTTTTAAAGGGTGATTAATAATATGTAATAAAGTTATGAAATGATTTTATTCCAAAGTCATAAAACGACAAAACTTATTTGTCGCCAAACACTATTGAGTGGCTTTTTTCAACGATGATCCTTTTCCCCGCCCAGATCAACGATGGGGAATTCATTTCACACCCCCTTTCCTTGTTTTATATTAACGACAAGGGGGGGTAAGAAAAGTGGTATTATTTTTGGTGGGCCCCTTGTGACATGTCATCCCCACGCAACTTCGCACCCCCTCCCCCCGCTCAATATTGCTTATTGCTACCCCCCTCCGAAATCCGCTCATCCTTCTCATAAACATGTCATCCAACCAACACTTATCACACCTATTCCTATGCATTCCCTCTACTAATCAATTTCTCCCACGTGTCCATACCCGTTGCTCCATGCCTGTAAAATTCTTGACTGTTACTAGGTTCCCTCTATCCATTAATGCTCTCAAATCTTGTTTGGTAATAGTTTGATCCTAATGGTAATTCAATTTTTTATTATAAATAAACCCTCCACTCTTTTCACGTGATTCCACTGACTTCATCGCCACTGTTTGAAATTATAGGTTATAAAGCTCACTCTGGTTAAACTCTATTACAGATTGCACTTAAGTTTTTAAGTAGATACTAGACTCACCAATTTCTACAGAGATTGTTCTTTGTTTAGGTATCCATCTTATGAGCATCATGTTACTCTTCCTCTCTATTTATCAGAATATGGCACCAAAGAGAAAGACCAGCCATCTGGTAGAAAAACCCCAACTCAAGGAAATCATAAAGCCTCTGATACCCTAGACCTTGACCATATCCCTTTAGCAGACCAGTTTTTCAAAATGATTGATACAGAGTGTGAATTCGATATGTTCGAATTACACCACTGGTTAAAAAAAACTTACCAGGATCCAAAGGATGAGATTAGTCTATGGGAATCCCTGTTGCCCATGTTTATGTTCCCTCAAACCAACTTATTCCCTGATTTGGTCATGCAGTGTCAGGCTAGGCATAATCCCCTACAAAGAAATGTTGTGGTCTAAAATGGAGACATTCTGATCTCTATTAGACATGAAAACATAAACAAAATGTTGTTAATTCTTGAGAATGACTCCTTTAGTTATTTCTCTGTTGCTTTCCTTATGGATTTATATCATAAACTCACTTTCCCCCAAAGAGTTCAAATTTTTAAAATCTTTCTTCCGAAAGATGCTAAGCTTCCCAAAAACAATCCTCCATATCCAGCGTTTATGTTCCAAGAGAGAGCCAAACAAATCATCTCCCTAATTTCCTGACTATTAGGTTACCAGATAGACCAATGGGTAGATTAACCTATGCTAGGTTATCTATCCATCTTCTCCAAAGAGCCAAAGCCAAAATTCATGTATAATTACAGTCAATTTTTGGCTGAAAATATGCATGAATAGATAATGAAGATCAATACTAAGGGTGTGTTCAAATACTCTTATGTACTGGTTCATATGTTCATTTTTCAACAAGGAGACATGCTGCCAATAAATTTACATAAGCAAGATGATCAACAAATCAATCAATCAATTATACAGTGGACCTATTTGGTCAGAAGAAACTCATTTTAGTTTAAATTTACAGATTTTATTGATTGTTTCATTAATCTAGTTGCACAACTTCTTAATAGCTAAAGTGAACCTAGAATCAGTTTAGAGATAAAAAAGGACCCTACACTTGAGTGACCAAGCCAAAACTTGAGATTGGTATCTTTATCAAAATTATATAGAGATAAGGGTATATGGTTGTGAGCTAGCTCCTTATAAGTTGCCTAAATATGTTCCAATGAGAATTTTCTCTCTAGAATATATAAGGAAAATGATTAACATGGATGAGCTTCATTTTGTTTCAGGTAAGAGGAAATGTCAGTATAAGATCAAGTCCCGAGTGGGATCCTTTATATGTAATACCAGAGCAACAAGAATTGAAGTAGATTCAATTCTCAAGAAGATGGAATTCCAACAAAGCTTTACCTCGTCATATGACCCATTCAACATAATCTCTAATTTAAGAGTGGAACTCAAAACCATGCCTAATAATCACACTCCTAGACTAGAGATTGAGAAATACAAAAATCAAGAACAGTGGGAGAAGAACACACTTTAGGAAGAAGAAGAGAAAATTCTACCTGTTTCTACCCTCCAGACCCTTATTTCTCAAAGAAAACATGAAAAGAGGCCGAGAGAAGAATCATCATCTTTAGCAAAGAGTGCAAAAGAGTTTTTCATCTATAAGAAAAAACAAAAGACTGATCCTAAAGTTACCACAATTCAGGGTCAGAAAGAGCCAATAATTATTATTTTGGATGATTCACAGGTTTCTACAAGTTCAGAGCAAAATGTTCGTAATACTCCATCCTCATCTTTAGCTTCATAGAATCTATTGGAGATTACACAGTGAACAAGAGTAAGTGAACAAGATGAACCCAATATTTTCTCTAATTTTATGGAAATTAAGCAAAAGAATGAAACTCTTAAGGCCAACGTCTATGCTCAATTTTGGAAGCATACATCTGCTTGACAACATTTGATTGTGAAAAGGGAAGGATGCAAATGGAATTCTTACAGACCCAAGTGCCTTTTCCAAAGACTTCTTCAGACTATAAGAAAAGTATATTTTCTTTTGATATTGCAAAACAAATACATCTTATTGACCAAATGGACATGCATAGATAGTTCGGAGAGATGCTTTTCTCCACCATGACTAACACTCCCATGGCACTATCAAAGATAAGAACAACTCTTTCAAATGTGCAGTCACAATTGAAAATAGAGAAGATATCCTCCTTGGCAAAGGATAATAGGGTAAAATCATTAGAATATTTAGTGATCAAGATTGGGTATGATCCCATTGATGTTAAAGTTGTAGAGGACATCATAAATGAAAAGAATGCAAACATTACAATACTTAGGAAGCATCTCAAATTACCTTCTATAGAGGATCCTCAAACCATGAGATAGAAGAAAGCGAGAAACATAAAGAAGAAATGCTCAAACTAATCATTGAGAAAAATATACAAATAAAGAAGATGGAGGAGTAGATAGAAAGCTTGCTCAAGGAAAAGGAAGAGTCTATAGAAGTGGCCATAGCTCCAATCACAACTATGCCTATCACAATGGTAGGGAAAATAGGTGAATCAACATAAGCAACAACAGAGTCTACATCAACGACAGGTGACCTTAATAAAGTGATACATGAATTGCCTCTCCAAAGACATGAAAATGAAAAACTTCAAAAGAAATTCAAAAATCGGGAGGCACAGAAACTGAGGAATGACACTCTTTATGTAGAAGAGATGCAAAAGACCCATAGACTGACCAAGAATATTGAAGAATGGGAAAATGAGTCACTAATGGCTTAGGCGTTGGCCCAAGGAAAGGAAAACATTTGGGCATATATAAGTCAAGCTATAACTGAAGTTTGGCCCTCCACACAAATCATTTTTGAACAGGAAGAGCTTATTACTAGATGCCAGACAACTATTGAAGAAGTCAAAGCAACGCTTAAACAAAAACTAGACGAGGCCACATATATGATTAAAGTGTTGAATTCAAAAACTAGACCTGAATTAGAAGAGATTCAGATTACAGATAGAACATAAACCATTTTAGAGATTAAGAAAGTTCTACGGAAGAAGAATCTTATGAATCAATTCGAGACAAAGTTCTAGACTTTGAGAACTATTGTCCAAATATTTTATTTTAAGTTCAACTTGCTTAATCAAAGAGCATTGTGAGGACTAGTAGCACCAAATGACAGAATGATCAGTTTGGAGGAATATTGCCAAAATCTTTACACAATTGCAACTGATAACGCCAAATTTGCAGGTATCAAAGGTCATCTTACAGGGAAGGCTTTCTTTAGGCTTTAAACTTTGATTTAATGATCAAGCATGAAATTAAACTTATCTTTGTCAATATGCCTACTTTTGAAAAGTATACCAAGGTGGATGAAGTTTATAGAAAGTTAATTAATCTTTCTATACCAAGTGAAGATAGATGGGATCACTTGTGTGAAATCATTGAGTAACTTTCACCACCAACTAACAGACAACGAGGCAGCACATTATCGGGCCAGATCATTAACAACTTCCTTGAAGATAGTGCGAGCAACTCAACAATTTTTGGATTTCTATATTTTTGTACTATTTTTATAATTTGTTAAAGGAATTTCTAGAAAATCAAGTATTTTTGTATAAATAACTCCTCATTCATGTTATTAAGGGTTGAACCCTTAGATGAGTTTTTCAAAGTAGAATCGTAATCAAAATGGAGGTTTTGTTCAAATTAATGAAATGATTCTAGATTTGCCTCAAATAGTTTGTCTCCTTATGAGTTTTTCTCATGTTTTCATTTCATTATGTTTTTCTTCATGTATTTAAGTTTGAATGAAGAGCTATGGGTAAGTTTAAGTTGAATATCAGTACATCTTAAATCCTTTGTGAAGTTATAATCCACATTAGAGATTAGTTTATAAAACTATTTGTTATTATAAAATCGTCTACATTTATAAATTTTCACACCCATTTTCATAGAATTAAAACATTTTGTTTGGGCTGTAAACATTGTTTACCTGCATTCTGTCTTATAATTAACTAAATAATCGGTTTGAATATTTTGTGAGTTATAACCTTTTTCAACTCTGTTATTCATGCAATTATAAATCAATTTACTGTTTAGAGATAAAGAATCAACCATTTCATTATATTCAACATTGTTAAGGTTTATGCACATGTCTTTAAATGTTCATAACATTGGTCATCCAAAAAACCTTAAAACAACAAAACAATTTAGATGCTCTAGCATGATTAATTAACCTAGAATTATCTCAGAAGAAAAAATTAGATTGGCGCCTTTGTCGGGGAATGAAAATTGAAGTATTTTTCCCTGGGACAATGATAAAACTTTTCCTTTAAGGTGAATAAGGGAATAGTAGGTTAAAATATTACACTTGATGACTTCACAAACCCAAACTAGCTCCTTCAAGACATATCAGGTCTCATTCTGACTCTGAAATTGTTTCTCCATTATCTAATCTAGAGAGACTAGTAAGAGAAGCCTCTTTAAGAAGGAGAAGTGAGACTTCTACCTCTTCTTTTGTACCCTTACAACATGAAGATATTTCAGCCTCTGATCCCTTTAGGTCTGTACCATCTCCATTAGATTTGGCTGACTTAACACCTAGTGTTTTAGAACTACTATCCAAAGGTGTTGATTTGCAGTCAACTTTTTTAGTCCATTCATTGGAATCATATAAAATTCCTGAGATACTTTTAGATTCACCCAAGTCAGAAGAAGAATTGGATGTACATTTACCGAAGTTAAAACCTACTGATTTTATCTCCCCCACTCATTATACATTTCCATCTACTTCTGCTCAACCCAAGGAAAATTTTTCAGTATGTTCAAATCCTTTGTTTGAAAATAAAGAGGAAGTTGAAACAGAGGTTCAGAAGTTAGTTATCAAAAACAATTTTAAAAGTTTAATAAATCCTCCACCCTCTTTTCCTCCTCCTCCTACTTTTACACCTCCATATTCACCTACAAATTCATCATTCTCTATCTCATCATCTACCATATCTTCTACTGATTCATCTCCATATTCAAATATGTCTACTTTTTGACCTATCATTCAAGCTAGGTATGCTGCTTTACAACTTCCTAATATACTTGATAATTTTCCTGGTGGGTATTTAAAACACCTACCAAGGTTTAATGGAGAAACTGGTTTGTCTACTAAAGATCATTTAGTTGCCTTCTCGAATTTTTCTGATAACATGAACATAAAACATGAAGATGCATATATGAGATTGTTTGTTCAATCACTAGAAGGGAATGTTAGGATTTGGTTTAGACAATTGAGAGTTGATTCAATTCGATCTTGGAATGAATTAACTACCATATTTAAGAATCAGTGGGGGGTTAAGAAGGATCATGTTTACTATCTCACAGAATTTGAAGAAATGGAAAGAAACCATGGTGAGCCAGTCGCATATTTCATAAAAGGATTCAATAAAATTTATCATAAGATGCCACCTGACTATAAACCACCAGTAGCAACAAACAAAGTTATATTTTATAAATAATTTGAAGATGATTTTGCAGTTATGCTTAGGGAAAGGACATCTCATACCCTAGAAGACATGCAAACAAATGTTATAAAAGTTAGAGCCAATAGGTCATCATCAGCTAAACTTAAAGCTAAGGCATAAAAATTTGAGAGGAAAATGAAAGACAAGGAAGAAGGTTCTTCCTCAAAAAATAAAAATGAGGATCAAAAGATAGATGAAATCACTTCATTACTTAGAAACCTTTCAAATAGAAATTTTAAAATAGAAACTCAGCCTAGAACAATTCAAAAAACGACTACTAGACCTCAAACTCACTTCAGGAGAGCTCCCCAAACTCAAATCTTACAAAGACCAAACACTGATCAACAAATTCAACCTCCATTGGTGATTGATGATCAACAACCTGAAGACACTAACCCTTTGATTACTGGGGACATAAATAATCTTGATCATTCATCTGAACTAAACATTATTGTCTTTGTTCCTTTAAGTCTTCTCAACAAGATCAGGAAGACTCACAAGTTTCAAAGTATCAGGCCTTTTCTGAATTTTTGATTGCAGAACTGAATAGGAGATATGAGTTAAGACCTTGGTAAGGTCCTTGTAGACCTCCCAAAAATCCCATTGTAAATGAACCACAAATCAAATCTACTGAATCTCAAACATCAACAATTGAACCATTGGATCAATCAAATGAAACAACTTCAATTCATAAAACTGCTTTAACCACTTTCAATGTTGAAAAGGAATTAAAAAGAGTCAAAATACCCATTCCTTTATCTAAACTTTCAAAGAATCTAGGATATAAAAATTAAGTTTCTAAATGGATCTAGTCATCGAGTGTTGATGCCGAAGGGGATGTAATAAGTTTACAAGATGAAAAACCTTAAGTAGTATTTGGTCCAAGCTCAAATATGATTGATGAAAATGTACCACCTTTCTATGTAACTCTAAAGGTTCATGATTTCTTATTATATAACTACATGTTAGATTCTGGAGCCTCCCATAATCTGATGCCAAAGTTAATCATGGACCATCTTCAATTAGAGGTTACTAGAACTTATCATGATCTATAAAATTTTGACTCCAAGAAGGTACCTTGTCTTGGACTTATAAAGGATCTTGTGGTCACTTTAGCTCAAATCCCTGTTAAGAGTGTGGTTTTAGACATTGCAGTCACTGATATCCCTCCTAAATTTGGCATGTTATTATCAAGATCTTGTTGTGCCAAATTAGGAGGAAGTCTTCAAATGGACATGTCTTATGCTACTATTCTTGTATATGGGGGTGAGCATCTCAGATTATACAGAGAAGTCATATTCATGAATAATGTTTAAAAATCTAATCAAGCAAGAAATCATCCCATTTATGTAGTAGATCAAGATTTTGGATGTTTTAAATTATCATCAAATAACTTACCAAACACTTAGCTTAACATTGAAAAGATTGTAGAGAAACCAAAGACTATTAAGACTGATATCTGGAGATTATAATTTTATGGTTCTTTCTCAAAGGAAGGAGTTGGAGCTAGTATTGTACTAGTTTCATTAGACAAAGAGAATATTCCTTAGTCCTATAAGGTTGAATTTGATGTGACAAATAATGTATCACAGTATGAAGCCTTCCTCCTAGGATTGGAATTAACCAAAAGCCTTAAAGTGGAAAATCTAAGTGTATTCAATGACTCTGAGCTCATTTTCAAACAAGTAAGGAATATTTGTCAAGCGAAGCATCATAGACTTAGATCTTATAGGAATGAGGTGTGGGATTCGGTGGATAATTTCTTTAAAGCCTTTAACATCATTGCTATTGCAAGGGATGAAAATATTCATGCAGATTCTTTAGCTGTTTCAGCTAGTTCTTTTAAAATTCCTAATCAAATGATTGTCCAATATAAAATTCAAGTTAAGTATAGACCATCAATTCCCGATAATCTTAAACATTGGAAAATATTTGGTGATGATGAAAATCTGAAATCCTTTTTGCAAGTAATTGATGAATTTTTAGCCTTGCAAATTGAAGAAGAACAACTGGATAACAATGAGACGAATAAGGAAAGTCAAACTTCTTAATTTGAATAAAAAATTGGTGATCATAGTATTATTCAGTTATCTAACAAATTCATTCCTAGGGGCTTGGTACCTCTTGAAAAATTGTTTGACCATAATGATGTTCCTAAAAACCCATTATCAAATTCACCTGAAGAAGATATAGAAGAATGTAACATTGGAACTTTAAAAGAAATCAGAAATATTAAAATCTTTGCATCCTTGCTAGTGGATGTCAAAGATAAATATTTAGCTCTCCTTAAAGCCTATAAAGATTTTTTTTCTTGGTCTTATAGTGAGTTGAAGGCATATGATACATCTCTCATTGAGCATAAAATCCCTTTAAAACCATAAGATAAACCTTTTAAGCAAAAGTCAAGGAGAATTAATTATGTCCTTCTTCCTACCATTGAAAAAAAACTTAAAAAGCTACTTGATGCCAAGATCATAGTTCCATTGAGATATTTTCATTGGTTACCTAATTTAGTTCCAGTAAGAAAGAAAAATGGTGAAATCAAGCTATGTGTAGATTTCTGGAACTTGAATAAATCATCTTTGAAAAATAATTATCCATTACACAAGATGGACCAATTGCTTCAAAAAGTTTTAGGTGCTAATATAATTTCTATGTTAGATGGTTTTTCTGGATACAATAAGATCATGGTGAGCCCAGAAGATAGAGAAAAGACAACATTCACAACTCCTTGGGGATACAAGGATACCTTCTGGATTAACCAATGTTGGAACTACCTTTCAAAGAGCTATGAATTTAGCATTTGTGGGTAAGACAAACAAATTTGTTGTCATTTATCTCAATGATTTGATTGTTTTCTCTAATTTTGGTAAAAAACATTTAAAGCACTTGAGGAAAGTTTTTGACTGGTGTAGGAAGTTTGGGATTTATCTTAATCCAAAAAAGTCCCTATTTTCATACAAAGAAGGAAAATTGCTTAGCCATATTATTTCTAAGGAAGGAGTAATAATTGATCCTAAAAGAGTTTCAATTATCCAAGCACTTTCATTACCAAGGAATAAGAAGGAAATTTGGGCTTTTCTTAGTAAAATCAATTTTTTAAGAAGATTTATAACTAATTATGTTTAAATAATTAGGGATATCATTGACATGTTAAGGAATAATCATGAAGTTAAATGGAAAATTCCAGCAAGATATGCTTTTGACTAGATTAAAAAGGCCATTTCAGAAGCCCTCATACTGGCCAGTCCAAACTATTTTGAGCCATTTAGCATCTTTTCCTTTGCCTCTGAAACTGCCTTAACTATTGTTCTTTTGAAAAAGAATGATGATGGGGATGAAAAACCTATTGCCTTTCTCAATAAATTCATGAGAGATGTTGAACTTAAATATGATATCATTGAAAACAGGCCTATTCCTTAGTTCAAGCACTGAAATATTTTAGAGTCTATGTCCTTCACTCTTCCATCATTGCCTATGTCCCCAATAGTGTTTTTAAAATTGTGTGAACAAAACCTGATACTGATGGAAGAAGAGGGAAATGGATTACCGATATATTGGAATTTGATTTTATTATCAAAACCAAAAAGTTAGTAAAAGGTCAAGGTTTGGCTAAACTCTTAGTTGAGTCAAATTTTAAAGTCTTGGGAATTAATTATGTTTTTGAAATTCTAGTAGAGAAGAATCCACAAGAACCTTCCCAAATTCTAGCAGAGAAGAATACACAAGAACCTTCTCAGATTTTAGCAGAGAAGAATCCACAATATCCTTCTCAAATTTCATCAGAGAAGAATCCACAAGAACCTTCATCTTCAATCCAATCAACTCTGATTCATATTGATGAGAATTTTTTGTTATCTTAATGGTACATTGATATTGTGCATTTTCTTAGATATTTTGACTATCCATATGAATTTACAAAGGAACAACGTAAAACATTGAATTTGAAGGCCATAAAATATTGTATTGTCAATGCAAATCTATATTGGAAGGACCCACTCAACATCCTTTTACTTTTTTTGACAGAAAGTGAGACAAAAGGAATCATTGATCAGTTTCATGCAAGTATCTGTGGAGGACACTATGCTTGGAGGGATACAACATATAATATTTTAAGAGTAGGATTTTGTTGGCCCACATTGTTTGCACAAGTAGGAGAAAAGGTTAGAATTTGTACCCAATTCCAAATGTTTGCTGGAAAGAAGAAATTAGCAGCACTTCCTCTAGTTCCAGTACTAGTTCAAGCACCTTTCCTATAATGGGGATTGGATTTCATTGGGGAAATTCATCCACCATCAAGTAGCCACCACAGATGGATATTGACTTCCACATATTACTTTACCAAATGGGTAGAGGCAATTCCAGTTAGAAATGCAACTGACACTGTAGTTATTAAATTTATTGAAGAGAATATATTGTCTAGGTTTGGATGCCCCAAACAGATAGTTACAAACAATGCAACAACATTCAATGGTGTCAAGATTATTCAATTTTGTTAGAAGTACCAAATTTTGTTACATCATTCTACTCCTTACTATCCACAAGGAAATAGACTAGCAAAGTCCTCGAACAAGAGTCTGGTTAAAGTCATTAAGAAAACATTGGAGGACCAAAAAAGGAGTTGGGACAACCATCTCATATATGCAATTTGGGAAAACATGATCTCTCCAAAGAGGTCGACAAGTAAATCTCCTTTTCATTTGTTTATGGTAAGGAAGCCATATTTCCTACACATCTAGCTTTTCCTTCGTGAGGTTTTTACAAGAAGAAAATGAAGAACCTGATGATTTTTCTAGAAGAATAAATCAGATTATAGAACTTAATGAAAACATAGATGAAGTTGTTGAAAATGGCAATAAGAAATGCTAAAAATAGCAATTTGGGTACCAATGCTGGATTGGACAACAAGGAATGAAAAATGGAAGTGATAAAAATAACATTCTATTTTTAGCAGTTCAGGATGGATTCCTATTTTAGTCAGTCCCTGGACTAAAAATAGGAAGTAAAATTTGAATTTGATATTAATAGCAATTTGTAAATTAATTAATTAATTCATCTGGAGTTAATTAGTTAAGGAAATTCAAACTTGAAGTATATGTGAGAACATGCAACAATTTATCTATTAATTGAGGAATTTATCCATCAGTTAAAGAGATAAGGATGAGCTATAATATTGAGTTGTAATTAGCTGGCTCAGTTAACTGAGTCAAGTCCCGTTAGATTAATTTAACAGTTTGTTAAATTAATGAGAGTTCAGTTAGTTAATTCTTGCACGCATGTAACTACTGTATTTCAGATAACTGAGTACTCATGGATAACTCATGCATGTCAGTTCAGACAGAGCCCTAGTTGAGATCAGAGAAGGGACAACGTACTATTAGTTGGATGAATATTTTTCCTATAAAGGAAGGTCATCCATGATGAGGATGTATCTCCTTTAGGTTTGTGTAGTTAGATCAGAGGTTAGTGAATGTGTGAAGAGGCCAATTCACACAGGTGGCAGCACCGGACCTCAAGGAAACTGCACAAGGAAATAGGAGGCTTGGAGGGAAGAGGAGAAGGTTTGTGAGAAGCCTTTGACTATCTATGAGCAGTAGAGGGATTGTACTGAGAGTTGGATAGCTTCCAAGCTAAGGCTTTGAGTAATCTAGACTATATTTCCAGTTGTATGATAATATAGAGATGGTGTTTTAGGCAGGTGCTTTCCCAGGGTAAATTCTTCTGTGTTATGTGTGATCGATTCCTTCTTATCACTTATATGTGTTCATGCTTGATGTTGCTCATGGTTGATTAAGCTTCCGCTAAATTGTTTGTAGAAGTAGATTAAGTGTTTTGATTTAGTACATTGCATTACCAGGTTTATCTACAGTGGGAATTTCTACATGGTATTGGAGCTAGCTGATTTGTAGAAAAAGTTCTACATGGTATCAAAGTTAGTTGATTTATAGGAAAAATTCTACAAAATTCTACATGGTATCAGAGCACAGGTGATCAATGAAGAACCATATACTGAGAGGAGATTTCAAAGTTTTGAGTTTTGGGTCGAAAGTTTGCAGAGTAGATCTAAAATATTTATTTATTTATTTATAAAATTTTCAGAAACAAATAGCAGATTTGGATTCCTTGTGGAAAAATACCCAAATTAAAAAAAAAAATCGACTAAATCGGAGTTCGGATGAGGGAGATATCGCTCATTTAAAATCAGCTCTTTTTCCAAAAAAAAAATTGTGATGGCGGGAAAGTGGAAACATATTGGTGTGCTAGCCAAGAACCTGTATACACTTGAGGTACAAGATGCATGCAAAGCCTTGAGGAGCAAGGAAAATGTTAGATACTTGGTGGTTGAGAGGGAGAGTATATCACCTCTCAACATGCAGTGCCAGAAGAAGTCTTAGACAATTGTGGAGGAGCCACGATTGGTGCAACAACTTCAGGAGGTTGTGGAGCAAACACAACAGGGGAAGTAGAGTGGAGATCAAGTAAAGACATCTACTCATGTAGATACCTCCAATAGGGGGAAACTTTGAGCCAAGTGGGCTGAGGGATCACATGCAGCCATACCTCCAGGTAGGAGGTGGGGCGATGTGGAGTGATCCTCCCAAGGAGGAGGGGTAGGATCCTTGAGGTACCCAACCTCTTTGATTTGAATTTTCTACAAGAGCCCTGATGAGGAGTAGCAAGAATGACTGATTGGGTAGAGACAGATGTGGATGAAGCGACAAAGAGAGCTACAATGCAGGAATCCCAAGACAACATAGAGCTAACATGCTATAGCAGTGCGAGAGGCACAAGTGTGTTGCACCAATGTAGGATGGCACAGAGAGGTGTGCAACGGTTTGAAATGCATGGAGATGTTGTAGTAGCGTAGAGGTCAAAGAGGGAGCACTTTTCAGCAGCAGGTAGAGCTTCAACATCAGAGTATGTTTCTAGCCCAACAAAGAGGTCAGTTAGGTGTTTTTTTGTTCCAAGAGTTGTTGGAGCAACCACACTTGGTAGAAGTGTTGCATGAAGGACATTCCAAAGGTACAAGATCAGATTCGAGAGGAAGACTTTCTTGTTGACAGGGAGTGTTGAAAATGGCAACAAGAAATGCTAAAAATAACACTACTAAAAAAAGCAGTTTGGGTACCAATGCTGGATTGGGCAATAAGGAATGAAAAATGTAAGTGCTAAAAAGAGCATTCTATTTTTAGCAGTTCAGGATGGATTCCTATTTTAGTCAGTCCCCGGACTAAAAAGAGGAAGTAAAATTTGAATTTGATATTAACAACAGTTTGTAAATTAATTAATTAATTCATCTTGAGTTAATTAGTTAAGGAAAATCAAAATTGAATTCTATGTGAGGACATGCAACAATCTATCTATTAGTTGAGGAATTTATCCATTAGTTAAAGAGAAAAGGATGAGCTATAATATTGAGTTGTAATTAGTTGGCTCAGTTAATTGAGTCAAGTCCAGTTAGATTAATTTAACAGTTTGTAAAATTAATGAGAGTTCAGTTAGTTAATGCTTGCATGCATGTAACTACTGTATTTCAGATAACTGAATATTCACTCATGGATAACTCATGCATGTCAGTTTAGACAGAGACCCAGTTGAGATTGGAGAAGGGACAATGTACTATCAGTTGGATGAATATTTTCCCTATAAAGGAAGCTCATCCATGATGAGGATTTATCTCCTTCAGGTTTGTGCAATTAGATCAGAGGTTAGTGAGTGTGTGAAGAGGCCAATTCACACAGGTGGTAGCATTAGACCTCAAGGAAATTGCACAAGGAAATAGGAAGCTTGGATGGCAGATGAGAAGGTTTGTGAGAAGCCTTTGATTGTCTATGAGCAGCAGAGGGACTGTACTGAGAGCTAGATAGCTTTCGAGCTAAGGCTTTGTGTAATCCCGACTATATTTCCACTTGTATGATAATATAGAGATGGCGTTTTAGGCAGGTGCTTTCCCTGAGTAAATTCTTATGTGTTATGTGTGATTGATTCCTTCTTATCAGTTATATGTGTTCATGCTTGATGTTGCTCATGGTTGATTAAGCTTCCGCTAAATTGTTTATAGAAGTAGATCAAGTGTTTTGCTTTAGTACATTGCATTACCAAGTTGATCTACAGTGGGAATTTCTACATGGTATCAGAGCTAGCTGATTTGTAGAAAAAGTTCTACATGGTATCAAAGCTAGCTGATTTGTAGGAAAAATTCTACAAAATTCTACAAAAGTTCATTATAAGCTTCAGAAATATCAAAACAAAATGAAAATTATGTTTGATAGAAAGGCTAGAGAAAAAGATTTTAAAGGAGATTTAGTATTAATATGGGATGCTAGAAGGGAATTAAAGGAAAACATGGAAAGTTTCATAATATTTGGTTTGGACCTTTTAGCATTGCAGAGGTTAAAGGCAACAATACTTTTATCTTGCAGAACTTGGGAGGATAGTATTCCTCATTTCCTATCAATGGGAAATATTTGAAGCATTATATCCAATATTGAGATTCCTTCATTCATTCATCATTTGTACATCACCGAATTGTTTTATTTTATATTCAATGTGTAATTGTTTTGAACAGAGACCCCATTAGCCCAAGGAGAAGGCACATGGATTTGCAAGTTCTCAGCATCCTGTAGGAGGAAGCAATCACCAGTTGGAGCCGATGTTGTAACATATTTGGTTTTGATAAGTTAGTTTCATTTTTTACAAAAAGAGGGTTAAAAAAGTTAGAATAAAAGAATGACATGCAATAAAAAATGATGAAATGAAACCCCATGAAAAAGAAACAATTGTATAAGTGAGAAAATTTAAATGCCACTAGAAAGGATAATATTTTCATTAGAAATAAATTGGCCTTTTTGTGTGTAGCTTATTTAAATGCCACAACCTAATATTCTGGTTTAAATCATATAGTTTAACCTTGATCAACTCATTTAAATGTTTGTCTCTGGATTAGAGAATAAGCTCACCAAATTGTTTAATCTTGGTAGAACATGAATTAGATAAGATAGAATAGGAAGAAAATTGACCAAATATACTCAAAACTTGGCTGAATGAAAAAGATGTACTAAAGTAGGGTTTGAATAGAGTTAGGAAAAATAAAATGGACACTAGATCAAGTGCGCCTATTCATAATTCTGCTTTAATTAGGGGTTAATTTCTTTTTAAAGGGTGATTAATTATATGTAATAAAGTTATGAAATGATTTTATTCCAAAGTCATAAAATGACAAAACTTATTTGTCGCCAAGCATTATTGAGTGGCTTCTTTTCAACAACAATCCTTTTCCCCGCCAGATCAACGACGGGGAAGTCATTTCACACTCCCTTCCCCCATTTCGTGTTAACAACAAGTGGGGATCCGAAAAGTGGTATCATTTTCTATGGGCCCCTTGCGACATGTCATCCCCTCACAACTTCACACACCCCCCCCCCGTCCGAAATATGCTCATCCTTCTTGTAAACGCATCATTCCGTCAATGATTATCACACCTCTTCTCACGGATTCCCTCTTCTAATCAATTCGTCCCACGTGTCCATACCTGTTGCTCCATGCCCATTATATTCCTACCCATTACCAGGTTCTCATTGTCCATTAATGCTCCCAAATCTTGTTTGGTAGCGCTTTGATCCTAACAGTAATTCACTTTGTTGTTATAAATAAACCCTCCATTCTTTTCATGTCATTCCACTAAATTCATCACCACTTTTTGAAATTACAAGTTTTAAAGCTCGGCTTTGGTTAAAATTTGTTATATACTGCACTTACATTTTCAAGTAGAAACCAGACTCACCAGTTTCTACAGAGACTACTCTCTAATTAGGTATCCATCTTATCAGCATCCTCTTACTCTTCCTCTCTATTTATTAGAATATGGCACCAAAGAGAAAATACCAGCCCTTTGGTAACAAAACCCAAACTCGAGAAAATCCTAAAACCTTTGATACCCTATCCCTTGACCATACCCCCTTAGCAAACCAGTTTTTCAAAATCGCTTATACATAGTGTGAATTCGATATGTTCGAATTACACCACTGGGTAAAACAAACTTACCATGATTCAGAGGATGAGATTAATGTATGGGAATCCCTTTTGCCCATGTTTATGTTCCCTCAAACCCACTTATTCCATGATTTTGTCATGTGGTGTTAGGCTAGGTATAATCCCCTCCAAAGAACTTTTGTGGACCAAATGGATACATTAAGATCTCTTTTACACCTAAAACCATAAACAAAATGTTGTTAATTCTCGAGAATGACTCCCTTAGCCATTTCTTTACTGCTGTCCTCATGGATTTATATCATAAACTCACTTTCCCCCAAGTTGTAAATATTTCTTCCAGAATATGTTGAGCTTCCCAAAAATAATCCTCCATATCCATCCTCTATGTTCCTAGAGAGAGCCAAACAAATCATCTCCCTATTTTCTTCCCTGTTAGGTTACTAGAGAGACCAATGGGTAGATGAACCGATTCTAGGCTATCTATCCATCTTCTCCAAATAGCACAAGAAACCATTCATGTATAATTACAGTCAATTTTGGGTTGAAAATATGCATGAACATATAATGAACATCACTATTGAGGGTGTGATCAAATACTCTTCTGTACTGATTCATATGTTCCTTTTTCAACAAGGAGACATGTTGTCAATAACTTTACATAAGCAGGATGATCAAAAAATCAACCAATCAATTATACAGTGGACCTCATTGGTCAAAAGAAACTCAACTGAGTTTAAATTTATAGATTTATTGATTGTTTCATTCATCCAGTTGCACAACTTCTTAATATCCAGAGTGAACTTAGAATTAGTTCAGAGATAAAAATGGTCTTGCACTTGAGTGACCAAGCGAAAACTGGAGATTGGTATATTTACCAGAATTATATAGAGATAAGGGTATATAGTTGTGAGCTAGCTCCTTATAAGTTGCCTAAATATGTTCCAATGATAATTTTATCTTTGGAATATATAAGGAAAATGATTAACATGGATGAGCTTCATTTTGTTTTAGATAAGAGGAAATCTTAGTTTAAGATCAAGTCCCAAGTGGGACCCTTTACATGTAATACCAGAGTAACAGTAATTGAAGAAGATTCAATTCTCAAGCAGATGGGATTCCAACCAAGCTTTACCTGGTCATGTGACCCATTCAACATAATCTCTAATTTAAGGGTGTAACTCAAAACCATGCCTTATATTCACACTCCCAAACCAAATATTGAGAAATACAGGGATCAAGAAAAGTGGGAGGAGAACACACTTCAGGAATCAGAAGAGAAAATTCTACTTGCTTCTACCCTCCAGACTCCTATTTCTCAAAGAAAACCGGGAAAGAGGCTGAGAGAAGAATCATCATTTTCAGCAAAGAGTGCAAAAGAGTTTGTCATTTTACCAGAAGAAACAAAAGACTGATCCTAAAGTTACCACTGTTCAGGGTCAGAAAGAGCCAATAATTATTAATTTGGATGATTCACAGGTTTCTACAGGTTTAGAGGAAAATATCCTTAATATTCCATCCTCCTCTTCAGCTTCACAGAATCTATTGGAGATTACACAGTCAACAGGAGTAAGTGAACAAGATGAACCCAATATTTTCACTAATTTTCTGGAAATTAAGCAAAATATTGAAACTCTTAAGGCCAATGTCTATGCTCAATTATGGAAGTAGACATATACTTCACAACATAGATTGTTGATAGCATTTTATAGTGAAAAGGGAAGGAAGAAAATGGCATTCTTACAAGCCCAAGTGCCTTTTCCAAAGAATTTTTTAGACTATAAGAAAAATATATTTTCTTTTGATGCAAAACAAATACATCCTATCAACCAAATGGACAAGCATAGACAATCTGGAGAGATGATTTTCTCCACCATGACTAACACTTCCATGGCACTGTCAAAGTTAAGAACAACTCTTTCAAATGTGCAGTCACAGTTGAAAATAGAGAAGATATCCTCCTTGGCAAAGGATAATAGGGTCAAATCATTAGAATATTTAGTGTTCAAGATTGGGTATGACCCCAGTGATGTTAAAGCAGAGGACATCATCAAAAAAAGAATGCATACATTACAACATTTATGAAGCAACTCAAATTACCTTCTATAGAGGATCCTCAAACCAAAGAGATAGAAGAAAGTGAGCAACATAAAGAAGAAATGCTCAAACTAATCATTGAGCAGAATATAAAAATAAATAAGATGGGGGAGTAGATATAAAGTTGCTCAAGGAAAAGGAAGAGCCTACACAAGTGGCCATAGCTCCAATCATAGCTATACCTATCACAGTGGCAGGGACAACAGGTGAATCAACATTAGAAACAATAGAGTCTACGTCAAAAATAGGTGACCTTAATAAAGTCATACAGGAATTGTCTCTCCAGAGAGGAAAATGAAAAACTTTAGAAGAAATCCAAAAATCTAGAGGCACATGAAATAAAGAATGACACTCTTTATGTAGAAGAGATGCAGAAGACCCACAGATTGACCAAGAATATTAAAGAATTTGAAAATGAGTCACTAATGGCTTAGACCTTGGACCAAGCCAAGGAAAACATTTGGGCAGATATGAGTGAAGCTATAACTGAAGTTTGGCCCTCCATACAAATTATTTTTGAACATGAAGAGCTTATTACTATATGCCAGACAACTATTGAAGAAGTTAGAGTAGCGCTTAAACAAAAACCATATGAGGCCACAGATATGATTAAAGTGATGAATTCAAAAACCAGAGTTGAATTAGAAGAGATTCAGATTGCAGATAGAAAACATAAACCATTTTAGAGATTAAGTGTTAGGTCCCTATACTACTAGTGTAAACCCTTATTTTTATTAGTGCAACCCCCTTATTGTATTATTTTTCCCATATAGTCCCCATGTTGTTATTAGTGTACCCCATAGAAGCCCACTATTGTTATTGTTGTGGCCCTATAATATTATTGTTATGTAGGCTCAGTTGTATTCGGACTACTTAGAATCCTATATATAGAAAGGAGGTCTTGTCATTTGTATTATCCAAGAACTGTTCATTTGTGTAATGTAAAAGAGGTTTCCCCCTTGAAGAGAATGATTTCTAAGGCATTGATCTATATTTTCTATCTTTTTGTGAGCTGGTTTCATAACATTTGGTATCAAAGCTTGGGATTCTAGGGTTTCGCTACTCCAAATAGGTCATCGTGGCATTTGCGTTATAATTTTTTCTGTGACATTTCAGAAGCTTAAAAAAACCCATTTGAGCCAAAACTGCAATGATCCTTGGGCTAGAATTTCAAATCTTGTCTTGCAATATTTTCAAAGATATGATCTGAGGAAGTTAGGGTGTTTGCAAGATCCTGAATTCCATCTGAAATAGGTCATCATGGAATTTTTTATAAGAAGGTTCAGACTCTGAAATTAAAACTCATTTGAGCGAAAACCTTGTTGAAGCTCAGGTCTGAATTTCAGATCTTGTCTCACTATATTTGCAGAGATATGATCTGCAGATGTAAGGGTTTGTGAAAGCTCCAAAATTCCATCTCAAATAGGTCATTGTGGAATATTCGCTATAAGTTTTTTTATATGAAGTTTTAGACTAAAATTAAAACCATTGTGAGATGAACTCTTGGTGAAGCTCGGGCCTGAATTTCAGATCTTGTTTCACTATAATTTCGGAGATACAGTCCAAGAAATTTAGGGTTTTTGCAGGTTGCTGAATTACATCCCAAACAAGTGACCTTGGGAAAATCATCATTAATTTCTCTCTGAGCATTATACTAAAATATCGTAAGAAGCTATAGAAATAGTACAGACTGTACTTCTCTGTGTATTGTTTTTAGGTACGAAGGTTGAAATAGTGACATGTGGCACTTCGTACAAGTTCACTCTATTGAAAAAGTATATAATCATGTCATCTTGAAAGATTGGGCATAACTCTTTCTTGGAGAATCCAATTTCGATCAGACTGGTGGTATTGGAAAGAGGAATCAGAGGGATACCATATTTCGTAATTTCAGAACTTGGAGTTCCGAAATTACAGAGTTATAGTCGTTTCAAAATCGAGCTCCTAAAATCAAGAAAAGGCGATATGAGGAAGTTCAATGGTAAAGATCCAGTAAATTGGATACTATAGATGGAGCAAGATTTTGATCTACATTATGTACAACTGTTACAAAAGGTACTTATTTCATTTTTATATTTAGAATCGAATCAATTTTTATGGTATAAAGGGCTTTGTTCTCGTAAACCACTTGTGACTTGGTCAATTTTCACGGAGGAAATGATAGCACATTATGATGATACAAAGAGCAACACTTTCTTTAGCCAAATGATAAATGTCAAACAAAAGGGTTCAATAGTAGAGCACATTGAGGACTTTCAAAAATTGAATATAAGGGTAAATGATATTCTAGAGAAGCAAAGGGTTGATGTCTTCATAGGGACTTTAAAGGATAGCATTCAACATGAGGTTTGTCTTTGGGAACCATATTCATTGGAGAAGGCATTCAGGTTGGCAAGAAAAATTGAAATCGGAATTATGGAACAAGGAATCCTACCACTAACAACTATAAATTGTAGGAATTTACAGGGTAAGTTCCTCAGAAAGAACACCAAAAGGACACCGCTCACAACCAGATCTCAAATCAATACACCAGTATTTTTGACGTGGTTAA